>APFE030068892.1:0-80686 GCA_000404065.3 Pinus taeda
TTAATTATACATCATACATACAATCATCAATGATACAATTAGTCCTGACTACTATGTTAATGACGATAAATTGATAAATACAAGAAATTAACCATAAACTACAAAATTTTCATTAAATCATCAAAATCAAAATGTATTACATGGACACTATGTCCTGAATCATTGAGTTACATATATTATATGTGGGAATGCCAATGGAAAATAGTGAATAAAATCAGGGTTGATATTGGAACCACAAATCAGGATGGAAAAATCTCATAGGGTATAGCTCATCAACATCAAAATTAGCATCACTACCACTACTGCTCTCTATTGCATCCTCATGTTGTGTATCCAATTTAATCTTTACGTATGGTGTGGAGGATGACCCCTCAAGAAGATCACCATCATCGAAAGTGACAATCTTTAACATTGGCTCATTAATATCTAAGATGACCAATGCCAACTCAAAACTACTATCCAAACCCATATCATCAGGTAACACACCCCACATCTTTGTCTTTCCCTTCAACCACTCCTCCATTTTCCTATAAATAAGATGAAGGTTTGTGTGCACATACACCATACTCTCTACCCTGAACTTCTCAAGCTTTATTTTCTTCAAACTATATAGATTTCCATATGTGCTTGAATTATTCTTGCAACAAGAGGATGAAGTAACCTAATAGAAAATCCTCATTGATAACTATTGTAAAAGAGGGCATGTTCCTCCATGGGTTTCCCACCAAGCATAGGGCTTCTTAGCCCCCCTATCTCTAATCACATCATAGCCTACAAATTGCCCAGTTCCAATGGAAAATTTTGCAAAGACATCCTCCACTTCATTAAGGGATGCTCTATTTTGAAATATCAATCTAAATGCATCCTTCCTCCCCTATGAAATCTCAACATCCATGTGAGGAGAGAATCTATGTGAAAGTACACCATTGAGCCACTCATTGTTGTAGCATTTTGATTGAATTAGTGAGCCAAACAATGCAAAGGTGTGCAATTGTTATCCGACCTACTCACAAGAATATCTGGTATGGTGGCGAAGAAGCCCTTCGCTGCTGTCTTATACTCAGGCCACTCATTTTGAAAAATAATGGTCACCACGGACTCAATCATGGAATCCCACCCATCATAAATCTCTCCTAGGATGAGTTGGTATGTGTTGCAAATTGTAACAAAGTAATGATAGGGTCCATGATCTTAATAGAGAGATCTACCCTCTCTCACCAAGCATCATCTAACATTGTATTCTTGACTTTGTTTGATGTTGCATGATTTGTCTTTCTCCAAAAAGACTAGAACTCTAAAATAACTATGACCCCAAGAGCAGTCTTGACTTCCCTCAACCTCTTTAGCATGATGAATGCAAAGGAAAATTATGTATCTACAATCTTCAATAATGATAGATGTGTATACTCTTTGTAGATTGTGACGACATTGGTAAGATTTTGTAAAATGTTGTGGATATGCCATGCATCGTCAATAAAATTTCCAATCCATGGCACATCAGAAGCATTAGATTTAAGTTCTAAATTAAAACAACAAGCAATGCAAGGTGCCCAAAATGTTTATGGGTATTTAGTTTCCATGATAACTCCAACAAGTTTGCAAACAAGTACATTGTTTGTAATGATTTTCACACAATAATAAACACCTACAATTTCAATAACTTTAATGAAGAACTCACCCATATATTCTGTGTTATTTTATTTTCCAAACACATCCACTACTTTCAAGAAAATTCATCCATTCAAGGAAAACACTATGAAGTTGATGAGTGGATGATGTGTTGCATCTTCCCATCCATCAAAAACAATACTAACCTCAGATGATGGCTATGTTGATTTAATAGGCTTAAGCATTTTATTCACATCCTTCTTTGCCTTAACCAATAATGTGGTTGTAATATTCTTTGAATTAGGAGTTACATACCCTAATGGAGCCCCTTGAGCTAGATATTGAGACATCTCAATAAATAAAGGTGATTGTACAACATCAAATGATATGAAGCTGAGATAGAAAAAAACTCCAATGGTAAGGTCAATCTCTTCTAGCCACTCTTCCTAAAATAACTTATCCATTGGACCAACTTCCCTATTTTTTGTTGCTTGACTTCCACCCCCATTGGAACTCCCAAATGGATAATTTTTTTTCCTCAAGAATACAAGAGTATCCTCATTCTTGTTTTTCTTAGATGATTCAACCACCATTTCCACACCAACATTGGGCTCTCTTTCTAGTTCTTTCCTCTTAGATGCACTCACTCGTGGATATGCTCCAAGTCCACTAGATGTTCCCAACAAATTCCCTTTCACACAAAAATAGGTGCTCTTGAATTGATGGTTGCAAAAGATGCATGTCCAAAGAAAATTGCCTCCTCCATTTAACTTGCTCCTTGGCCCTTGATATCTTGTAACATATTTTCATAAGGGATATTTCAGTTCTTGGGCCTACTTTCTTCCTAAAATGATGTCTCTCTCAACATTTGAAGTTGTTGTTGCAACCCTACTTTCAACAGATTCAATAAGTGCATACCCTGATGAAATTGGAAGACGAGTGCATTATCAATGGGGGCATTCCCCCCCTTATTTGTATCCTTTCTTGATACCCTTGATTGAGCCATGAAGTATGTGAACATAAGGAAAAATAGCTTGTTGTAAGGTTGTACATGTAACTAAAAATGGACGAGCAAACTGTTATGGAAAAAACTAAAAAAAAATGGAACAAAAAGCCGCTTACCTGCACCATGAATCTCCTATAGAACTTTCCTTTCCCTTTTGCAAGTCGTCCACACACTTGTACATCTCCAGAGAAACAAACAAAAGTGAGGAAAATCAACCCAAATTATACTTTTAGAAGCATACAAGGGTCATTCCATGTGGGATATGTGTTACGAAATCGAGACATGATTTTGGCATGTGCCCAACATGAGTCAAACTAGAGTATGATAACCAATTAATGAATCATTGGGATTGACATCCTAATGAAGAAAAAGGGCCAAATTCCTCTTCATCTTGTTTTCTTTTTCTAGAATGAAAATTTTATCCCCATGAGCTGACAAAGTGTTGAAGATAAGATTGAAGGATGAATTTTGAGCTATCCCCGTCTATTTTCTTTCAGTGCTCGCCTACGGGGCAAGAGGGACAGTGATCTCCATAGGAGAGAGAAGGGGGTAATTCAAATGGAGGGATGCTTGGGATTGAATAATGAATCTTAGGGGAAGGAAAGAAGGAACCAAAAATAAAAGGACCACTCTAGAAGGAAAAACTTAGTGGGGAGATATTAAGCTAAAGGTAAGGAATATTAAAAATAAGATATAAGGGCAAGAAAAATGTGCAAAAATGAAAGAGAAAATCCTTTCTAGTTGAGAAGCCACAGCAAAGATGTCCATTGCGTATTAACTAATGATGTCACGTTGAAATGCAAGAGAAGGGATCAGTTTATAGAAAAGTGCACATAGATGTGGGGATGAATAAAGATTATCTCATCTTTTGAAATCATGGAGAGAATCATATTTTTAAAGGGAAACATTGTCCTAGGATGAGAGAAGTACAAGACAACTCCATTAGAAGATGAGTGGGGAAGTTTGAAACCATAGATGTCAAACCAAAAGAATGGTGGATTAATGACTCAAGATAGTAGAGTTTAGTGAAATTCACAATAAAAAATTTGGAGGAAAAAATGCATATTTAAGCTTTTAGGGATCATTAAGCACTCAGTTCTAGAAACAAGTGTAAAAATATCTTTGGAAAATAGGTGAAGCCTCTTTTGCCAATGTATCTGAGTTTTCATTAAGTGGTCTAAGATGTGGAAGGAGCTTACCTCCTCAAATTTGCATGTTTCTTGCTAAATTCTTGTCACGGTTCTTTCCAAAAGTTAGTGAAATTTTGTATGATTTTTCCTTAGCACATTGATGATTAACTTTGAGTCTCCTAGGGCTACAAACTTGTTGATCTTCCTTGAGAGTGGAAGATGGACACCAATGAAAATAGGTAGAAAATTAGTTTGGTTGCTTGTAACATGCCCCAAAGACCAACTATAATCTAGATTGGCCCCTCCCTCTCCTATCTCCTCAATCATACAAATTCAATTCTCACTAATAATATGTTAAATTGATAACAAATCATTATTATTCAAATATTTTTAATAAAATGTTAAACTGATATCAAATATATTATAAAGTGATTAATTTTCTTGAATAATAATAATAACTCAACATACATTCTACATAACAGTGAATAATAACTATTCTCATTACTAATTTTAAGAACTAAATTATTATAATTTTAAAAAATAAAAACAAACCAACAAACCTCTATACCTATTCACACAATTTTAACCAACAATATATACTCAATAATAAAACATTTAACCATATATCATTAACATCTATATAAAATATTAAATTATTTAATAAAAATATAAAACATTTAACAATGTATCATTAAACTCAAACTCTATATAGGATATTAAATTATTTAATAAACATACAATGCATATTGATAACCCACTATATTGCCATTCTTCTCATCTATAAACATATATTCTAGGAAAAAGAATATTATATTTATATTTATGTCTTCTATTTTTTCGCTTCACGGTTCTCACTAGATTTCTATCATGTGCTTTAAGTTTGTCACTTCAGGGTTTCTAACGAATTTTTGCCATGTGCTTTCACGACTCTAACTAGATTTCTATATAAGGATTTAAAATTGTCACTTCATAGTTTCGATTAGATTTTGTTTATTCATGTCTGCCCACACGTCCGCTAAAAACTATCCTAAAAAATACATAACAAAGAATGCTAGCGATATTAAGGATTTTCTAGTGATAAAATAATTGGATTTGATAAATAAATAATATGGAAGTTGATGTTCATGTTCAATAATAAGGAATAACTATGGTTATTCTTTTCATCTTTTTAAAATAAAATTATATATCATTTAAGAAGGTTGTTATGTAGCCTATATTTTTAAACTTGGTTACAATTTTTTTACTTTCAAATTTTTCATATACAAAATAGAGAATTAAAAGTTTTAGTTTTGTTTTTTTAAGTATGAATCTGTATGTAGAAGTCTTGTTAAAATTTGATTTTACAAAATTTTATGAGAAGATTCGCTCTAAGTGAACCTCCAGAATTCCCACTTGATGGTTTTCATCATATTGTTCTTGGGCTAACTCTTTTTTATTATGACTTCCTTGATTTGGTTGATCTAAGGGTTCCTCCACTAGAGCATGACAACCAATTGATGAATCATTGGGACTGGCAGCGGAATGAAGAAAAAGGGCTAACTTCCTCTTTAAATTGTTGTTTTCTTTTTTCCAAAATGAGAATTTCATCCCCATGAGCTGACAAATTGTTGAAGTTAAGCTTGAAGGATGAATTTGGAGCTATCCTCCTCTATTCTCTTTAAGTACTCTCTTAAGGAGTAGGAGGGATGATGAAGTCAAAAGGAGAGAGTAGGGGGTAATTCAAATGGAGGGGGATGCTAGGGATCAAATTAGAAATATTAGGGGAAGTAAAGAAGGAATCAAAGATCAGAGGACCACTCTAGAAGGACACAGTGGGGAGATATGGAGCTAAAGGCGAAGAATAATACAAACAAGAGATAAGGACCATAAAAATGTACAAAATGAGACAAATGCCAAGGATAAATATAGGGTGAAATGAGGAGATAGAAAGTGGAAATGAGTGAGAACCTCTCTACTGCTTCAACAAGAAACACAACATGAAACATAGAGAATGAGCAGGGATCTTGAATAAATAGGAGAGAGGGCACCTTAAAAGAGTGAGTACCAAAATGTCCTCTCTCGTTGAGAAGCCACAACAAAGAGTCCAATGCGTATTCGCTCATGATGTCATGTTGAAACACGAGAGAAGGGAGCGGTTTACGTAGAAGCTCATACAAACAAGGGGATGAATAAAGATTATCCCACCTCGCGAAATCATGAAGAGAATCATAGGTTTTAAAGGGAAGCATTGTCACACAAAGAGAGAAGTACAAGCCAACTCCAGTCTAGGATGAGTGGGGAAGTTTGAAACGACATATGTCAAACCAATAGAATAGTGGATTAATTTTTCAAGATAGTAGATATTAGTCAACTTCATAACCAAAAATTTGGAGGAAAAATATATATTTAACCTACCAATAGAATAGTGGATTAATTTTTCAAGATAGTGGATATTAGTCAACTTCATAACCAAAAATTTGGAGGGAAAATATATATTTAACCTTTCTAGGATCATTGAGCTCTCGATTCTTGAAATAAGGGTAAAAAGATCCTTCACAAATAGACCATGGATTAATGATTCAAGGCAGTAGAGATTAGTCAACTTCATTACCAAAAAATTGGAGGAAAAATACATATCTAATCTTTTAGAGATCATTGAGTTTGAAGTTCTTGAAAGAGGGTAAAAAGATCCTTGGCAAACAGACAAATATTCTCATTTTCATTAAATGGTCTAAGAATGTTGAGGTAGGTTACCTCCTCAAATTTGTGTGTTTCTTGCCAAATTCTTGTCATGGTTCTTTAAGTGAGTGAACTTTTGTGTGATTTTTCCTTACATTAATGATTAACTCTAAATCTCCTAAGACTACAAGTTTTTAATCTTTAATGAGAGTGCAAAATAAATACCAATAAAAATAACTAAAATCTTTAATAACATATTCAACTAATATCAAATATTAATTTCATTAATAACTTATTAAACTAATACCAAATATTATTTTAACAACATGAAACTTAATTATAAGCCATCTTAAAGCTTTAAAATAAAACCCTTAAAATTTTAACTCAAAAAATTTACAAATATGTTGACGAGATACTCGTAATTTCAATAATTTTACACATATGATACTCGTAATTTCAATAACTTTACAAATATGATGATGAAATAGTCGATATGATAAAAGGTTTTGCCGAAAGCTTACTCGAATCTTATCTCAAGGGATTTTACAAGGATGGCATACCCTAACTTTATAGAGACAGGATATCATTAAAAATTTAAAGCCAAAATATCAATATTCAAAGTTTCAGTACCGAAATATCAATCTAAACTTACCATTATCGGCTGGAAATTATATAAAACACCATGTAGAAATGTTAAGTTAAAGACTTTATAAGTATCAAATATCAGTTAGATTTTAAATATAACGGTCGATCCTAAAACAAAATTTCAATATCATAAAGTCAATGCTAAATGAAGATATAAATGAAGATGTGTGATTATGAAAATTATGGGATAAAATAATTGTTGGGATTAGTAACGTCTAGTTCTCGAGGTTGGTATTCAGATCCATATACTCGTAACAAGAATGGAATCTTTCAGGAGAACAGTCTCATTCCAAGAATTAGAAGAAAGAGATTCTAAGGCTAAAGAAAACTCTTTACGGGATATGTTTGCTATTAGTTCCAGTAGAGTTTTAAATTCTGCCGAACTTGCTTATGAAGAACCCCAACCTTCTGCCCGATGGGAACTACCAGCTATAGCTCCCTCATAAGCATATAGTGACCTTTCAGCTTTTCATTTGATAGCCGCTACTAGAATAAGCATTAAAGAGTCTGTAAGCCAAATTCAGGAGAATTTAGATAATATACAGACTATATCTCTATTGAAACCCAAAGAATTACAAGCAAAGGCAAAGAAATTGAAAACAAATTATTTGCACCTAGGATGTATTCGAGTAGGAATCAATGCCCTAACTCATAAAGGCCTAAATACTTTTGTGCTAGCAACTGTCAGAGATATGATGCACAACAAGTATACAGATTCCTTAATAGGCGGAATTGTCGCTCCTCTTTCTGATGGCCCGTTTGATTGTTAACCAAATTTCTCTGTTTATACCTTTGATGAAACCATAGAATAGATTCTGCAACTCCAAATTCAGACTACTGGTTTCGATATGAAAAAGAAGAGAAATAATATTGCCATCCATACCAAAGACTATTTTCGTCACACTAATACTCTTTGGCCAGCCATCTGCCATACCCCCAGCAGAGACTCAAAGTCGAGTATAGTCGTCCTCACTGATGCAAAAAATCAAAAAATTGAGAATCAGACCATCCGATGGGAAGACTTGACGTTTCCAGAACACTGGGTTGTAAATAATCCTAAGCCTCTCATTCCTAAAAATATTACCTCTGCTGATATCATAGAAAATATGTCTTCTGCAGTTATATCTTTCCCCAGAAGATCCACCATTGACCGGAGAGGTATAGAGATTGCTTGTAAACAGTCCAAGTATTACAGAGATCCTTCCACAGTAGATACTACTTGTTCTACTTCATCTTTTTGTAAACATAATTCTTTGTATGAGTTAGCCCAGCTTGTAAATTATTGTTCTTTAGAAGTCAAATGTCCAGATTGTTAAGAACATGTAAATCTGTTCACTCTAGTCGAGTCTGAAATCCATAACAATCATAATCCCAGGACTGGTATTGCTCCTCCTTCTACATCTGTAAATTCATGCCCAAATCCCAAGTGCTCAGATATGCCTTTCCCACATGAGCAAGATCCAGATCATGTACTCATGATGCATGAAATTGTAACATTAGAAGGAGAAGACCCAAGATTGACTGAGATGATATGTCAAATGAGACCAGCCAAGCCCAGATATGGTTTGGGATATCTTGAGCAGGGCAATGGCCTAATACCAGAGTGCAGATTTCGTCTTGTTCCCTCTGACTGCAAAAAGCCTGCATTAATGGAAATGCATAAATTTTTCTCTCTTATGGATGGATGCTTGAAATCTGAGATTAGTGCCCAATGGATGAAAGCTATGTTAAAGTGGGATCTATACACTAATCCTCAGGCTGATGAATTTGATAAAAATTACACTCCTGTAGAGAAGAAACAATTTGTTGAAAATTGGAACATATGGAGATGAATAACACTTGGATATCTTTCTATTCATGGAAAGATAATATTGCTCCATTGAATGCCTTTACTAGTTCGACTAGTGCTTCAGCAAGCAGACATGCTTGGATTGCATTAGATGGATCCAAGGTTGAAACCCCTACAACCTTTCCTCCTTATAAAGGAATTGTTATAGGAGAAAATCAAAATGCAGCCAAAGCCATCCCACTGGTACAGAAAGATGACAATGCCCTCGGCATTGATGGCAGAATACAGAAAGCCAGTGAACAGTTGAACTGGGCAAATACTGCAGTAAAAGGCTTAGAAATGAATGTTGCAAAATCAGGAGAAGTCAAGGAACAAATTGATATTGTCCAAGTATCAATACATGATGTAAATAGATGTTTAAACAATGTACAGTTTGAATCCAATATGATTTGCTCTTATGCTAGAGATTCTTTATCAAAGATAGAAGGAGTCGAAGAAAAATTAGTTGATCATTTAGATGCAACTAAACATATCATAACTAATTTAACAGATAAAGTTGAGAAGTTGAATCTCTCCAAAATTGAGAAACCAGTTCCAAACTCCTTTCTTGTGAAAAGGAACATAAAAATTCAAAATCCTGTGAAATCTGTGGACAGATTTCCAGCATTATTTCCTAAAGAGGTAGCCACATCATCAGAATCTGAGGCTACACCAAAGATCACTATTGCATCCTTGTTTAAGGATGAAGAAGAATAAAAAGGGAAGGAACAGAAAAGTCAAGATACGCAAATCCTCCCCATATATGAACCTCTTGAGCTTAGGTTCACCAAATATACCACACTTGACATTGAAGGAAAAGGAAAACTTCCTGAAGCACATACCTTTTTCCCAGATTCCCATAGAGAGTGGAACATAGATAACATGAGTGTCAGCCAAATCAGGTAGATGATTGACATGATGTATACAGAATATAAACTCATGTGTCTTAGAGGGAAAAGTGAAATAGATGCTTGCAGAACCATTATTCAATGTTTTACAGGAACACTCCTCAGCTGGTGGGAGACAAAATCTTCTCCTAAACTCATTGAAACAATGGAAGTAGAAGTTCTCAAAGATAAGAAAGGAGATGTAATACACAATTCTGATGGCACAGTTACCAGCAATATGATAGGCGCCTTGACATCAATGATCTTAGAACATTGGTGTGGAAGTGAAACAAAAATTGTTGATAAAATGAAGTTATTTTGATGAATTTCAAGTGCCACAAGATGTCCCAATATGAAGATTTCCATAGAGACTGGATGCAGAGAATCTATGAAGTTAAAGATTCTAAGAACCTGTTGTGGAAACAGGTTTATCTTGCAGCTCTGCCATCCAGATTTGTAGATTATATTAGATTGCAAGAAGTCTTTCAGCTACCTTTTGAGTCATACACATGGGGAGAGATATATGCTCACATTACAAAGACACTGGTAAGTCTTTGTACAAGCTCAAAGGTAAATAAATTTCTAGAAAAGCTTTCTAGATTACCAGACAAGAAGTCCATATGCAGTAAGTATGGACTTACAGTAGATGATCCTTTGGTCAAAAAGAGAAAAGCTAAGAAAAGAGCAAAGAGAGAGTTCAAAGAAACTTTCTACAAGAACAAAAGAAAGTATCCAAAGGACAGGAAAAGGTATTCTAAACCAGTGAGAGGCCAAGCCTCTAGAACAAAGAGAGGGTATTATAAGTATGTTCCCAGAACACACTATTATAATCCCTCTGATATTCACCTGCACACATCCAAGCAGGAGAAGTGGAACAAAATCACTTGTTGGTTATGTAGGCAAAATGGACATACATCCTCCAGATGTCTACAAGGTGAAGAGTCAAAGTTAAATAGAGGCAAGAAATCTGAAGCCTTTGCTCAGAAAGCCAAACAAGTTAAGCTAGAAAGAATAGAAACAATGCTCTGCATGAAATGTGGTTCTTGAGCACACAAAATAGAGCGTTGCCCGAATGTTACCATCAAAGAAATTGTTCAGCAGCATCAAATAGAAGAATCATCTTATGATTCTTTCAGTTATTCTTCTGCAGAAGAACTACATGCTCACATAGAACAATATTCAGATTCTAGTTCTTCAGATTGTTTATGTTCTGATCCTGAAGAATGTGCTTGTCATGCTCAATATGATTTTGATTCTGAATATTTTAGTGAATCAAGTGAAGAAGGAGACAGGCCCAAGCCTCAGAAAGAAAAAGTTCTCATGGCAACAACAGAAGAAGATGAGCTGAAAATTCTATCCCAGATAAGAGCCATGGAGGAAGGAGACATGAAAAACCGCCTGATCGAAGCCTTTATAGACCAGCTCAAATCCAAAGATTCAAAAGAATCAGGTAAGAAGTACTTATTTATTGATGCTTCATATGAAAGAAATACAAAATCATTTCAAATGCATCATCAAAATCCTGGTAGGGTGAGATCACTCACTCTGGGAGAAGTAAGCTGTGAGATTCATAATCTCAAGGCAGAAATCTCTACAATGAAAACTCAGATTACAGAGTTGAAGAAAGGAAAACAAGTGGCAAGAGAAGAAGAAGATGATCAACCATAGGATACTACTCAATATAGCAGTAACCAAGAGATCCAGGTTGTTGAAGGAATGAAGGATCCAAACTTTTGATTCAGAGATATGAGATTATTAACTATCTCTTATCAGCAACACCATGTCAAAGTAAATGTCTGCATAAAGGGGAAAATGTTTGAAATGGTTGCATTTCCAGATTCTGGAGCAAACATAAATATCCTCAACATGAAAAATATTCCAGCAAAATATTGGGTTGCTGTAGAGAGAAAAGTCATCGGTTTGGGTAATAAAAAGCTTCAATATGAAGTACCCAAAGTTTCCCTTTGTTTTGATACTCATTGTGTTTATCTGAAATTTGTAGTAGCTGATATACCAGTGGATTGCATACTAGGAAATGTTTTTCTGGCAGCAGTAGAACCTCATGGGTCTCTTAGACTCAAAGGGGCAAAAGCTGGATATTTTATCTATGTTCCCACATCTAAGGGGACAAGGAAGAAAATTGAGCTTCCATATATTTCAAATCCAAA
This sequence comes from Pinus taeda, assembly GCA_000404065.3. NCBI lineage: Eukaryota > Viridiplantae > Streptophyta > Pinopsida > Pinales > Pinaceae > Pinus > Pinus taeda. The sequence goes on from APFE030068892.1 coordinate 11,931, forward strand.
AATTTCAACAATGGTCCAAACTGTGCAGAATTTGGACAAAGCTAAAGCTTGGTTGTCAAATCTAAAAGATCTGAAGTCTACTTTAAAAGTAGAAAAACAACTCAAGTTGCCCCAGATAAAGAGAAAGATTGGAGATCTAAAGAAACAGATCGAGGAAGAATGCTACTCAGAAGAACCTAACGCATTCTGGCATAGGAAGCAGCACATAGTAGAGCTCCCTTACAAGGAAGGATATGTTGGTAAACCTTGTAAGAGCTGAGCAATACCTATGAGAAAAGAATATAGAGATCTCTGCGAACAAGAGATTCAGCAGCTCCTGAGCAGAAAATTGATAAGAGAATCAAACAGTCCCTAGAACTGTTATGGATTCTACGTAAACAAAAGAGCTGAACAGATTAGAGGCATCCCAAGACTAGTAATCAATTATAAGCCTCTAAACTCCGTCCTAGCTGATGACACCTATCCAATACCCCATAAAGGAGATTTAATTCGAAGGATAGCGGGGGCCAAAATCTTCTTCAAATTTGATCTAAAAGCAGGATTTTGGCAAGTGGCCATTTCTGAAAAGGATAAATTAAATTGCCTTCAGTATACCAGCAGGACATTATGAATGGAATGTCATGCCTTTTGGGTTAAAAAATGCTCCATCAAAGTTCCAAAAGGTAATGGACAGTATTTTCAAGCCATATTTTGATTGCCTGATTGTATATATAGATGATGTATTAATTTTCTCTAAAACCATTCATGATCATTTTAAACATGTGAATATATTCAAGAATTTGGTCAAGCACAATGGATTGGTGCTCAGCAAAAACAAGATAGAGGTATTTCAAACCACTATCAAATTCTTGGGCCATACTATTTGCAATGGGTAAATTTCTCTGCAGAAACATGCTTTAGAGTTTGCAGATAAGTTTCCAGATGTTATAACAGACAAGAGCCAACTATAAAGGTTCTTAGGTTGCCTTAACTATGCCAGCAATTTCTATCAAGATTGTGCCAGCAACAGAAGGATATTGAACAAAAGACTGAAGAAGAATCCTCCAGAATGGACAGAAGTCCATACAAAAGTAGTCCAGAACATTAAGGCCAAGGTAAAAAATTTTCCTATTTTGTATGTCGCTGATGATCTTGCGTATAAAATTGTTGAATCTGATGCAAGTAATGTTGGATGGGGTGGAGTTTTAAAACAAAATGTTGGAAAAGAAGAACATGTTGTTCAATTTGCTTCTGGAGTATGGAATCCAGCCGAATTGAACTACTCCACAATTGAAAAACAGGTCAAGGCAGCATGGAATTGCATCAGTAAGTTTGAAGTTTATCTCATTAATAAAAAAAAATTGCTTAGAACTGATGCATCTGCTTTACAGAAGGTTTTAACAAAAGACATCAAGAAATCCGAAGAAGCCAAGTTTTCCAGATGGAAGGCTCTTTTTGTAAACATTGATTTTCAGGTAGAACACATCAAAGGAAAAGACAACAATCTCCCTGATTTTCTTAGCAGAGAATACATTGAATCAAGAGATCATGTCATGATGATCATCATTGAGTGCGACCAGCACCAGAAACAAGAAGTCTTAAGGACTATCCCGGATGACCAAGACTGGGAGACTTATAAGAAAAACTAGAGACCCACTTGGTAGCTAAGAAACACAAAGGTCCTGAATGCTAACTTGCAGCCTCAAACAGATATTCAACACTTTGTCCCAGAAAGAAAGGTGTACCCTAAAGGAGGCAAGTGGATTCATGATATGATATATGACAAAGCAAGATGAGATGCTAGCATTGCACAGTGGACATTAGAGCAAAATTTTCATGACATTGCCACTATTTGGTACCATGGTGGATCTAGCACAGGAATATATGAAAGGTATGTTTGCATATATAGAACAAGAGATCTTTGGAATGAACTGGGACATGTCAGAACACAAACTGCTGCCAGATGGCCAAGAAATGATCCCAAGATCATTTTTCCACACACAACGTACAATTTTGCAGACTACAAGCAACTCTGGTGGGACTTCCTGAACGTTGATGATAAGGTAGGAACCCACTACACCAAATTGAAATTTAGCACCATTGGCCATTATCAAGGGTGCCAACAATGTAAGTGGTTTAGAGACTGGTGGACTGATTATGGTGTAAGTAGAACCGCAATGGACCCAATATGGCATGAAAGATATTGTAAGACTCATTGTAATATATGTAACCAACAAAATACAGAATGTATTCATCCCATTTATAACACTGTCAAAGAAATGACAGAAGGAGAATGGACGACCAATAGGTCATCTCCCTATATTAATTCCCTGGAAGAATATATGAGAGAACACATGAAGTGGCTTGTATTAACCAAAGTTCAATATCAGATTGTACTAGGGAAACCGATGGCAGTCCACAGGATCTACACAAAAGCCTGGGACGAAATGTTATATAAAAAAGGTAGATTCCCTGAATTGATAGTATTTTGACGGTTCTCATGGGCTTTTCGTAAAAAGCATCCATATTGTAGACAATAAAGTACCAGTCACAAGGGCTTAATTGTGGCCAGATTTCTCATGGACTTTGTTGTACTAAAGTTTCCACTGTGTAAATAATCTTTCCCGTGGGCTTTTATGAAAAGCATCCACTTTGTTTTGTCGGTCTCATAATTTTCTTGTGGGCTTTGATAAAAAGTATCCACTTTGTTCTATGTAAAATATTTTCCATAAGATATTCTTTTCGTACAGGAATCTATTGGACAGATGACGCCCTGGCATTACCCAAAAGCAATAATTCCATCCACTCAGATTGGAATCTTTGTGCGGACATTGCCCTGGCGATACCTAAAAGTAATGATTCCATCCACTGAATCCACTTTTAGGACAGTTCACGGATGACCCACAGTAATGCTTGTCCCCCTTGCACTTCCTATATAAGGAGGGTAAGGCTCATTACCAAGGCATTCGCATTTGGAATCAGTTTGAGTCTTTGTGTGTTGTGTCGAGTTTCTCTCATGCTCTGCATCTGCGGACGTTCAGTCTGATCTGCTTGCAACACAAGAAGAACTCAAGTCCTTAGGTGATTTGGGAGCCTGCGCATCAGTGTGCTTGGCACTGGTGAGAACCTAAAGTGGCTGAATCATATAGAGAGTCGACCAGTCTGTAAATGTGTCTAAGTCTTATTCTGAGGCAGATCCTATCCTTCGCCAAGTAGCTTCTAGTATTGCTTGTTCCATGCGGACAACATAAAGCCCGGTAAATGCGAAGATAGTCAATCTCTATAAAGAATCTCTCTGTAAACAAGTTCATCCATTCTGAAATAAAATGAGTACACCATTCTGCAATTGAATACTCTGTGCATTTATAAAGATCTGTTGTGGTAGTAGTTTTCTTTGAGCTATCATATGAAGTTCGCAGGAAGTTCGCCAAAGGAACGAAGGGACGCCAAGGCCGTAGTTAGGCGAGGAAGCCGTTGTTGAGGCCATGGGAGCGTGAAAGTTCTGAGCAGGTTCACCACTGGTTCACCAGGAGTTGGCTATCAGAGAAGAACGAAGAGACGCAGCAAGAAGCGTGCTCATGACACAAGCCCCTGCAAAATTTGGTATCAAAGCCAGTAACATCTGGTTCTCGAGGTTGGTATTTAGATCCATATACTCATAACAAGAATGGAATCTTTCCGGAGAATAGTCTCATTCCAAGAATTAGAAGAAAGAGATTCTAAGGCTGAAGAAAACCCTTTACGAGATATGTTTGCTACTAGTTCCAGTAGAGTTTTAAATTCTGTCGAACTTGCTTATGAAGAACCCCAGCCTTCTACCCGATGGGAACTACCAGCTATAGCTCCCTCATAAGTATATAGTGACCTTTCAGCTTTTCATTTGATAGCCGCTACTAGAATAAGCATTAAAGAGTTTGTAAGCCAAATTCAGGAGAATTTAGATAATATACAGACTATATCTCTATTGAAACCCAAAGAATTACAAGCAGAGGCAAAGAAATTGAAAACAATTGCACTTAGGATGTATTCAAGTAGGAATCAATGCCCTAAATCATAAAGGCCTAAATACTTTTGTGGTAGCAACTGCCAGAGACATGACGCACAACAAGTATATAGATTCCTTAATAGGCGGAATTGTTGCTCCTCTTTCTTATGGCCCAATTTATTTTGATTGTTACCCAAATTTCTCTATTTATACCTTTGATGAAACCATAGAACAGATTCTGCAACTCCAAATTCAGACTACTGGTTTCGATATGAAAAAGAAGAGAAATAATATTCCCATCCAGACCAAAGGTTGTTTTCATCACACTAATACTCTTTGGCCAGCCATCCGCCATACCCCCAGTAGAGACTCAAAGTCAAGTATAGTCGTCCTCACTGATGCGAAAAATCAAAAAATTGAGCATCAGACCATTCTATGGGAAGACTTGACGTTTCCAGAACATTGGGTTGTAAATAATCCTAAGCCTTTCATTCCTAAAAAAATTACCTCTACTGATATCACAGAAAATATGTCTTCTGCAGTTATATCTTTCCCCAGAAGATCCACAATTGACCGGAGAGGTATAGAGATTTCTTGTAAACAGTCCAAGTATTACAGAGATCCTTCCACAGTAGATACTGCTTGTTCTACTTCATCTTTTTGTAAACATAATTCTTTGTATGAGTTAGCCTAGCTTGTACATTATTGTTCTTTAAAAGTCAAATGTCCAGATTGTCAAGAACCTGTAAATCTGCTCACTCTAGTCGAGTCTGAAATCTATAACAATCATAATCCTAGGACTGGTATTGCTCCTCCTTCCACATCTGTAAATTCATGCCCAAATCCCAAGTGCTCAGATATACTTTTCCCACATGAGCAAGATCCAGATCATGTACTCATGATGCATGAAATTGTAACATTAGAAGGAGAAGACCCAAGGTTGACCGAGATGATATGTCAAATGAGACCAGCCAAGCCCATATATGGTTTGGGATATCTTGAGCAGGTCAATGGCCTGATACCAGAGTGCATATTTCGTCTTGTTCCCTCTAACTGCAAAAAGCTTGCAGTAATGGAAATGCATAAATTTTTCTCTCTTATGGATGGATGCTTGAAATCTGAGATTAGTGCCTAGTGGATGAAAGCTATGGGCCACATCCACATGATCCACCTTATACAGCTCCATCAAAATGACCAGCAAAGTAAGAGATATGCGAAGCAGATTTCTTGGAGTCAATTGCTTTAACCATTGTTTGTTTCTACATCAAAAGCTTCATCAAGAATACAATATTGTTGACAATATGTTCTATATTAAGAGGCAAGCCGTCAAATATGATGGAATTTATGGCCTTCCATATTTCCCAAAAACTACAGGGGGAATGGCCAATTGTTTTTTGGTTCTCCTGCTCCACCACATCAAACGAGAATCAATTGAATCATGAACCATGTGAGTGAAAGTAAATAAGTATGAGGCCGTGAACCATACCGTGCAACAAGATATGATAATTGTTTTATGTTGCCATCCTGCACAATGCACATTGACCGGATCCATACATATCTCTTTTTATTAAGTTTTGCCAAGTTAATGTTTTGTTCTTCCAAACAAGCAATGCATATAATATAATGTGATACTCAACGTGTTTTCGAAAATCTACTGAACAATCTTATATTTTGCAGATTGTATGAGATATCACAAATGAACAAATATGTATAGCAACAAATATGGATTCCCTAGTGAGGTTATGTAACTAATGCAACTAATTGTGGATGTTCAATTCATTATAATTGAATTGGGGAGATTTTCAAGAATGGGACATGAGAATTCAACTTGCCAACCATACTTTTAGGAACGTTAGGAACGTTATGAGACAACTTAATGAAATTTACTTTGCATAATTTTGACCATGATTAGAATGCAAAACTTTCTCGACAAATAGATCAAAGACAAATACTCTTTAGAGGAAAGTGTTGAGATTTTTAGGGGAAGATAGTTGAGATTTAACTCCTACATGTTGTGCATATTGAATAATTCCTCATCATATAAATATTATACAAGTTATTTAATTGCAATTAATTGATTGCGGGATTAATCTTAAATCAATACTTGTGTGTGTTTATATTTTGTGTGAAATGATTTTACATATATACTATGCTTGAAATTATGAGACAAAAGACTGATGAATAGTGTGACCTTATCACGTATGAAAATCAATAAGGTTTCATACCGAATTGTTCGTGTTAATTCAATACTTTCAATTAATAAATAACTGTATTAATCATGATTTTAATGGGCAACTATCAAATCTTACCTTAAGACTTTTGATGTTCATATGAGATTCACCAGATCATACATCCTCCATTGGGTTTAGATTAAATCAGAAAATGAAAAATATTAAGTGTGAAAGAGAAAATGAAAAATATTAAGTGTGAAAGAGAAGTGGCCGTGATCATTTAACATTTTCGTGATTGGCTGCTGCAAACTCTTACTGGAATTTTACTTGCAGTATTCCAGGTTTCACGCCAAAAACATACCTTTCAAACTAATGAGACCTACGTAGAAACTCCGTATTTTTTCATGCGAGAAACTTGATTTCTGCACACATCTCAGAAAATAAAACTGATTTTAATTCTGCAGGCATCTCAGAAAAACAAAACTGGCTTTACTTCTACAGGCATCTCAGAAATAAAACTGGTTTTACTTCTGCACACATGTCAGAATAACAAAACTGGTTTTACTTTTGCAGACATCTCAGACAATAAAACTGGTTGGTTTTAGTACTTGTCCAGACATCTGAGAAAAGCAAAACCGGTTTTACTTCTGCTCCCGCTACGGACCACAATTTAAATTACAGAAACTATAGAGGCAATCCTTACATAAAAAATTTACAAGCTTGAATTTAAACTTATAATCGGGCGCTGTTTATATGTCCAACGGAAAATGTGAGGTCCTACACACGCTGACGCGCGAGCTCGTCGCCAGTTATAAACGTACCATGGAAACCGTAGGGCACCCGGGAGGGCAGTTTGACGGAGGCCACGACGTCGAGGCCCGGGGTCCTGGCGTCCAGGATCACGAACTCCAATTTTCCCGTATTCTCGTTGTTCACGAACGTGATCACGTAGCCGTCGTCTTCTGCCGAAGGAGTAGGAGGAGAGCGAGCGACGAAGTATGGCTCCCCACCGTAGCAACCTTCGTCGAAGAGATACTTGGCCACGATTTCCCTAGACTCCAAGTTGACCTTGGCGATTCCCGATACCCTGGGCCACGGCTCCGCGATGGCCAAATAAGCGTAGCGTGAGCGTCGACCGACGTAGCTTTTGTTGATCTGCCCAGCCTCCAGGTTTAGGCCCGGAAAAATCTCAGTTCTGGCGGAGGCGCCGGTTGTCAGGTTCAGTCTTATTTCCGATAAGATGCTTCTTAGGGGCCGTTTGTCGGGATATTCGTTGAAGATTCCGTCGGGTGGCGTCATGCAGGATCCGACAACGACAACCTCGTTGGTGTCGGGATCCTCCCAGGCATTCCACAGATGGAAGCAGAAGCAGCCGGGGACGTCAATCCACGTCATCCTGCCGTCGTCGGTGTCGTTTCTCGGCATGACGCCGAAGCGCGGGATCTTCTCCCTGTCACACAAAACCGGCGATCCTCCGACGAACATGCGGAAGATGTTGAAGATCATTTGCTGATCTGGAACGATGATGTGGCGCTTCGTAACAGCGAAGTCGTGCACCATTGTAGGATGTCGGATGTTGATGTCGACCGGGGGTCCAAAGGTTGTGCCATCGCGGTTGAAGTGGAAGTAACGTAGGTGCGGCCGCCGGACGACGTTGTAGCTGAGGACGAAAAGCTCGCCCGTGTCGGGGTCAATGCTGGGGTGCGCGGTGACCGATGAAGACCCGTGAAGCTGCCCGTCGAAATCGAACCTGCCCGTCGTCACCAGATCGCCGTCGCCCGTCACCCTGACGGCATACGGGAGATCGTCTTCGGACATAGCGAGCAGACGGCCGTTAAAGAAGGCCAGCCCGGCATTAGCCACGCCCATGCCCTTCCCGGTGTTGACCAGCCCGCAGAGCCCCCGGGCACCATGCAGCAGCAGGCGCACCAGCCCGCCGTGGCCGTGGAGTTGCCCGATGGGCTTCGGGTAAAAGCTCCGCCCCGCCCGCTCCTCGCTAACGAGCCTTTCGGTCTCCGTGAACCGGCAACTGTAACTAGCCTTCCCGTGTCTCAGCGTCACGGCATGTATCATTCCATCGCCGTCAAATAAATGGTGGCCGCCGCGGGGTTCGAACCGGGGATTCGCGCCATTGCGGACGTAAACTCCATCTAAGCACTCCGGTACCCGGCCCTCGACCTCCAGGTCGTGCTTGACAGGCGTTTCCGGCACCGGCGCGAAGTTGCCGCACAGTTGAACCGTTGGGTCGGATGTGTTGGGCAACGGGCGTTGCTTCTCAAGCGGACGAACCAGGGTTTCCTCCGCCGCATCAAGAACTGCGGCCGCCAGCTTCTGGAAAGGGTTCCACTTTGCACCCTTTTCCACTTCTTGAAAAGCAGGTTTCGTCTTCACAGGAATCGAAACCGGCAATTCTAATGCAGTCGATATTTTCAGCTTCGAATCCGCTGAAACCATAGTTTTCCGCATTGCCGAAGGTATCTCCCGCCTTCCACTTTCTCCAGCAGTGAGCACAGTTCGAGTCGCATTCTCGCCAAGAACCGATTTACAGCAGAAAGCCATTAAATATCAACAATACTGCAACTTAACTTCCTCTATCAAAACATCAGCTTAATTATGCATCAACTATAAAACCATTCAATGGCTTCTAACTTTTCTGAGAAATCGTGAAAGCCCTTCCCTCACAGCATAGAATTCCTTCTAATCTTCGTCGGTTTGCTTCGAAAACAGATGCGCTGTATATATCATTCTCTTGCAAGAAAACGACGTGAAAACATGTGGCTTGCTTCCATTCAGATGTATGAACATCAAGCACCTTCAATCGTTTGTTTGATCGCCACATGGCGACGCGACTCCTGAGCTGGATACGATTTTCGATAGCCATTATACAATGTCCAGAACTGTATACGGCCACGTGACCGCCAGTTGCTCATTGGTGCGACGGATTGGCCACCTTCGACTCGACTAATCGCAAAAATGAGCGGCGGCCTCTTCCATGCTCGCTGCTCTCGCAGTTAATCTCCACCGATAATCGATTTTAGGGCGCAAAAATTTCAGAAAACGAGCGTCCCCAAAATTCTTGAAGGTACAAATTCATGTGATGATCTCAAGTTTTCATCTTATGCTGAGTTCCACCAATTTTGCCAAGTTTCTAGCATACTTATCCCATTCCAGACTTTAGTAAACTTAGCTTGGCATCCCAAATTTTGATAATAAAAGGACAACTTACGAACAAATGGAAAACTAGATTCTTTTGAATTTTTGCATAATATATAGCAACCAAGCTTATGTTTGTTTTCTTTCTGCAAATTGTATATGTGTGCACTTTGTTCTTAAGGAGTGGCACTAAAAAACAGTCTTGACTTTACTGGGCATTTCAATTTCCAAATTGGTTTACACAACCAAGTCTGCACCCCTTGAGCTCTCCTAACCATTTGATAACTATAGCCATATTTTGGAGAGTATTGTCATGTAGGTGCATGAACCCATCAAAGTGCATCTAGAGGATCCATATTTTGTATTATGATAATTATTTATATACATCTATATGATTAGATTTATTTAATTTTGGATTTATTAGATACATGTTATTTTTTTAATTATTATTATTGTTATTTTTGAAAATGTGCTCATTTTAAGTGAATTGGCTTATCTTGATTTGCGATAAATTTAAAATTTAGATGATTTTTTATTAAAATATTTCAATAATTATTGCTCAACTTGAGAGATATATAATTCCTTGTATTCTCAACCTAGACTTAAAGTATGTTGCATGTACACATATAAAATGGCTCTATCATGTATTAAAACAAATTAAATCCCTAGAAAAACAAACACTTCCTCAAATATTTATACTATGAAAAACTTTTAACTTCAAATTTTTTTATTTATGACATATCTTAAATTAAGATACCTTCCTATAGATCCGTATGTATTGTTACATTTCATAATAGAAATCTATTTAGCTAACCAAGTAGCAGAGTTTTAAAGCTCCCATCTAATCATCATAGGAAAAATTTCTATATAAATATTCTCTATAAAAAATCTCATACTCAAATTTGATTAATTTGATTAAGATTAAAGTGACTATTGAAACTTTTTTTAAGAACACTCTCTTCTAATACTATAACACTATTTATTTCTAATACTATAACACTATATTAGTTAAAGTTTAAAATATCTTAACAATGTGGATCATTTGACTATCCAAACTTTCTCATTATAACTAAGATTGTTTAATTTTTTTTAAACACTCCATGTAACTCTTTTGTTTAAGAGTGAACAACTATCCTAAACTACGTATAATTACAACACCGACAACCATTCGTATAAAACAATGCCAACCCAGCATTAAATACCATTCGTTTTTTTTGGGGGAAAGGACGAACTTCAAACGGGCATCAAATACATATTTACAAAAAATTAATTTTTCAGAAAAAACCAAATTCAAATTTATGTTAAAGTAGTATAACTTTATATTTTATAAATTTCAAATTTTATATTATTTAGAAAATTAAAAAGAGAGAAATGTATATAAAGATTGAAAAATTACGAACTCGCTTTAAAATAGTAATTTAATTTATAATTATATTAATATAAATTAAATTACGTAGGCGGGGCAGGGGACACCTTTCAAGGGGAGGGCGTGGATTTCGACTATATCGAACTTTTTCAAAGTTATGGGATTCTGTTTAAACTTTTACCAGTCAATATTTTCTTCCAAAATTTTTCTAAAATATCGCTAATATATTTTTTCCATATTTTAACAATATTAGAATAAACCTCAATTCAGGCCCAGGTAAGAAACCGTCAAAATTTAAAATAAGTAAATAAAATAATATGATATAAAATTTCTAACCGTTCTTTGAACGTTCTCCATAAAAATAAAAAACTTAAATACATGGTGAAATACCAAAATCATTGAACAAGCTTTTGATAATATTGAGTATTAATGAATTCTCTTTTGCAATGGATGTTCCTAACATTGTAAAAAAATTGACATCTCCAAAGAGTTGCACAAATGTTCAATAATAGAGAACGAGATAGGGGAAAAATTAAAAAAGGAAAAATCACATGAGATATTACTGAAAATCTTCAAACTTTTGAGGGTTTAGAGCTAACAAAATTACCCATTCTTGATGAAAAAATGGGATATAGCAAACACTTGTCTTAACCAACCAAAAAATTAAGGGGTTTAACCTAAAAAATAAATTGTTTTCTACCAAATATTCTAACATGAACCAGACCACCCTTTAGAAAAGATAGTATGAAATGACTAAACTTGACATAAAACAATAAAAAATAAACTGAACACACTGGGAGGTAAGGCAGAATGGGCATTTTAGAAAAGATGGTATGAAATGACTAAACTTGACATAAAACTATAAAAAAATAAACTGAACACACTGGTAGGTAAGGCAGAATTGGCATTGATAGTGTTGAGAGAAATTACATTGATTAGTGCAGTCTCTCCCTTATGACATAGTGGTAAGGCTGAACCAAATGTAATGATATACCGATTTACCATTCTGATTTCAAGTTTATGTTCATTGATAATATTAATTAAATAATAAATATGGTATTATATCTTTTTAACTATCAATTTAATTATTATTTATTTATTAGGTTAATGTAAATGGTTATTTTATATTTTTAAATTTATTTAAAAATTAATAAAATTTAATGGTCAATGATGTTGTTTTAAGGTGAAAAATAATATAAAATATATATAATAATATAAATATAATTAATAAGGAAAATTATATCAAGGTCATGACAAGAAAACACTCAATAAGAGGAAAATAGAACCAGTAACTAATATCATAGGTTCCTTATAAAACTTATAATTTTTTAAAATTAAAATAAAAATAATAAAAGAAGATGAAACATTTTTTTCACAAGTGTGATGTAAATTGTCCATACATATTGTAATAAATAATTTAATATTTACTTGATTAAAAATAAATTAAAGTAAAACATTGTAAATTACAATTTATTTTATTTGAAATATTAAATGTCATTTTTTTTTTTAAATTATTATTTCTTTATCATGTTAATTTAAATTGTTATTTTATATTATATATTTTTAGTTTTATATAAGAAAATATACTTTCCTTATTCTTAATGACTTCATCTCAGTTGATATTCATTTGAATGTATATTGTTATTTAATATTTTTTAACTAGCTTGTTGGCATTATGACACATGTTTGGCACAATGGCACAGGTGTTGTCCTTGATGGCAACTCACTCAAAGGGAAGACCTCAGTTCAGGATCTCAGAATGAAAGAAAATGAGGTATATGCAGGTTTCTCTTAACAAAGTCGCGTAGACACGCGGGATTACCGATCAAAAGGCGCGTATATGTATGCACGTACTTTCAAGCAAAGAAAAGCGCGTACATCTGGAATACCTATGTTTAGTCCATGGTATTTAGTCTGACATATTTGAACATATGGTTTTTGTTAAACACACATGGACAACAAGAGAGATATGAAAGATAAAACATGCAATACAATTTTTATTGACAAATGATATACATTTACAGTACATTATGTGACCATTGGGTTTCACATCCCAAGGTCTCTTGGACTCCTTTTGTCCATTCGGCTTCCACACTAACCCATTGAGGATTAGGTTTCCAACATTCCCCCCTTAATTCGAAGGTTTATGTATGAGTCCAAGAAGAGAGCTGAAATACAAAATGTGCAAAAATGCATGGCAGCACTAGGCTGAATGTGCTCTCTGAAATGTTGGTATAAGGGGCGGTGGTTTAAGGATGGACACTAACACTGGAACGCTTAGTGCAGTTCCTGGAACTCTTCCAAAACTGGCAAGAAGCTAAAGTCTTCTGCTAGAGGAAGTGCTCCTCTTGTTTTGAAGAGGGAAACCTTCAACCAATAAAGGGAGGTCTCACCCTGAATAAAAGGGAGAACTTCAACCTGAGAAGGGAAGTCTCAACCTGTGATGGTTTAAGGATGACCAACAACTCTGGAATGCTTAATGCAATTCCTGGAACTCTTCCAAAACTGGCAAGAAGCTGGAGTCTTCTGCTAGAGGAAGTGTTCTCAAGTTTTTTCCTGGAATTCTTCCGAAACTGGCAAGAAGCTGAAGTCTTCTGCTAGAGGAAGTGTCCCAGATTGCCAACTGAAGGCATGTTCACAAGCATCTTTGTCTCTGGCTACAACTCTGAAACTGGTGTGGAAGGTTGTGGCTCAGGCTCGCTTGATGTGGCTTTGAAGCTTGTAGATGACCATCATTTCCCCCCCTGTCAGATACAAGGTGAGATGATGGAGAAAACTCAACTGCAAGACTGTTCAATACTCTGGAGCAAGTTCTGACATGTGTTTGGAATATCTTCTTGGTTGTTGATGCCCATTGCCAAGAAGCGATCCAACCAAGATGAATCTTTGTTCTTGTAGGACGTTTGTTGCTGAAGCATCTGTGTGAAGAATGGGTGGTTTTATGACAGTGCTTACATGGATGAAGATCAAAACAGTGATCTTTCAGATGGCCAACTCGATCACAGTGTTGGCATTTATCGATATGTTGTTGTTGTTGCTGTGGAAGAGGAGCAGAGTCTGGAACACCTTGAGGTGAATTGTCATGAGGAGCAGGTGAATTGTCATGAATGAATCCAGCACTCTGAAACTGAATGGGTTTTGAGTAGTCTGGAATATGAAAGGATAAGTCCTTGTCATATCCAAGACCAGTTCTGTGCTTGTTGTGGACAAGCTGTTCCCAAGGTCTGATGATGGGCTTGGGAAGTGCAGACTGAGTTTCTGCATCTGCATGTACAACTACTGCTTTATCTGAATGAACAGTAACATTATTGTCTTGTTGTTTATGGGAGTCTGTTTCAGTCTTCTGAATAGAAACATGTTCAGAATGATGACTCCACTGTTGTAATTCTTCGTGTTGTAGCTGAGATTCAAGCTGTAAAAAAACAATCTTTTCCTATGCATATTGTAAAGATTTTTGAATATCTCTGAGAGTGTTTTTGTTGACTTTAACTGTACTTCCACCAGTAGATAAGATTAGAGTGCTTAATAACTCTTATAATCCATGATTGTTCTCCATTATTCAGACAATCAAATCAACAATGTATTTGTAAAAACAATCAAATGACCAAAAATACACTCCCCCCCCTTTTTGTTGTTGTTGTTGTTGTTGTTGTTGTTGTTGTTTTAGCCTCCAATGCACATTCCTTTAGATATCAGTCCACTCTCGGTAGAAGTTTCAACTGTATAAGAGGAAGATTTCTCACTTTTACAATACCCAGAAATTGTACCCAAGAGCAACGTTTTCCTCTGACATTGTATAGTAGTGGTTTCAACCACCTGAGTATGACAAGCTCGGTCTTCTGCAATTTTATGCCAATACGAGCTCCTGAATTCCACAAGGAACCCCAAAGACAAACTCCCACAATACCCCTTGTGATAACGATACATCTATCATATCACAATTCTAAATGAAGACTGCTATAATTCGATCCACCATATCAAATATGCAGTTTCCAAACTGAAAATCATAATGGTGTTCAGAACAAAATTACGCAATAATCTCAAATAGTCTAGTACTGTACCAATTAGATCAGTTATTAAGACTGATTCATAACTAAAACTATGGAATGAAAGTATATAAGCCTATGATTCAAAATTTAGTAGCTTATAAATCTAGCAATACAGCAAAGATGATCCGAGATATGCAGGAGGGCCTCCAGCGACAGAGGCTCCTAAATCAGGTCGACGTAAATCCCTTTGCAGAAGAGGGTCCGCATAGTAGTTTTCATTTGGCACATCACTTAAAGGCTTTCGATAATCTGAATCATTGATTCTTACAATTCCGTTTGGCAGCGTTGTGGTACAGTAGAAACATATGGTTCCCAAGCACGACTGGAGGAATGGAGAAACGCAGGAATTCTGAGAAACCAGGACACTTCGTGCTGGTTCACGGATCAGGGCATGGTAGTTGGTGCTGGTATAAAGTCCAGCATCTTCTTGAGAAGGCAGGTCACCGAGTTACTTACATAGATTTTGCAGGAGGTGGTAGCAGTACAATTGATCCAAACACCATTCTCTCATTCCATGATTATACAATGCCTCTCATTGAGTTTTTTTTGTCTCAGTTATCAATTTCAGACAAGGTTGTTCTTGTGGGACATAGTGCTGGAGGGCTGAGTTTGACATACGCAACGCATCTCTTCAGTGACAAGATTAGAGTTGCAATCTACATAGCAGCCACCCTGCTGCCCGCAGGCTTCTGCTCTGAAGAGGATGTTCAAATGGGCGTTCCTCAATTGTTTGAAGAATATGAATTCGAATATGGGCTGGGTTCACACAATCCTCCCACCACTGTAATGATTCGCAAGGGAGTCCAGCAGGACCTTTTATATCAACTCAGTCCTGTTGAGGATGTGGCTCTGGCGTCCATGTTGCTCAGACCAGCACCGTGTTTAGCCTTTGCAACCGCGCGATTTGACGGGCCTGCAAAAGGAGGAGTGGAAAGAGTTCCTCGAGTATACATAAAGACCCTGCAGGACCGAGTTCTGAAACTGGAGCAGCAAGAAGAAATGATTAAGAGGTGGTCCCCAAATAGCATGTTGTGTTTGGATACGGATCACAGTCCTTTCTTTTCTGTAGCCGTTGCACTATATAGCATGTTACTCATCGTGGCCTCCAAACAACCATTAGTGAACTAATTACCTCGAAGCTGTTCCCACACCCCATGACATACTAAACATTCCTTTGTTATGTGAAGGCAAGCTTATATATGTGAATTCAAAATTTCAATTGCGCAATAAATAATGACCTCACACTGCCCAGGAGAGAAACACGCAGCTACAATGTTGTTGGAAGCACCAAAGCTGCATCCGAATAGATGACCCAATATCTAGATTGAGACCGAGGGAGACATAACTAGGTAGTACATTTGGTTCTAATGCCTTTCTCTGCGTAAAGGTCATTGATGATTCAAGACCAATCAGAGATACAATGTCCACTGCTTTGCAGTCACTGACATGAGATGGGAGATACAAAGAAATGCAAAGAGTAACGCACACAACGCACAGTTCAACGCAATTCAAAGCAAATCCATTCAGAACTTGGACGGGCAGTGCACAGTTCAGAATGCAGTTCAATGCTTGGACAGCGTTATGATACCATTTAGTAGGCAGCGTAACGCACCATTACACTCATGAATCATTCAATACCGTAACATTCCATATACACTCATTCAATAGCAGCGCTTCTGAGAATGGACAGATGCGTTATGAGGTAGCGCTGCAATAAGGCAGAGGCAAATTATTTTAGATTTGAGCACAGAATAATCAATGGAGGCGTAGGTGCAAAAATTCCCTTTTTGAAACGTTTATGACAGTCAGAGAACTGAACAGTCAGACAGAGGGGCAACAAAGTTTATGGACAACAGACACCAGCCACAGTATAATCAGGTTGCAGCTAAAATTAAGCTGAAGAAACATTCATGAGAAAATATTCATGAAATGATCTGCACATACACATAAGGGCCATAAAACAAATGGCTCAAAAATAATTATGCAGGGCAGGAATACGCCTAGCTCTGATACCATGTTAAACACACATGGACAGCAAGCGAGATATGAAAGATAAAACATGCAATACAATTTTTATTGACAAATGATATACATTTATAATACATTATGTGACCATTGGGTTTCACATCCCAAGGTCTCTTGGACTCCTTTTGTCCATTCGGCTTCCACACTAACCCATTGAGGATTAGGTGTCCAACAGTTTTGGTCCTTGGTATTGCATCCAAAGTGTTGAACCTAGGTATTGGGTTCCTAGTATGGGTTCTCAATGGTTTTGGACCATGGTTTGAGTAAGGCCTAAGACTATAAAAAGGAAAGGAGATCATTTGGCAAGGGTATTGACTCAAGCATTGAATATCTTAAGAGGAGCAAGATCTAGAATACTGATGATTGGTTTGTGATGTGTAGTTGGATCTAAATCAAGGAGGAACCTGAGCGTTACAAGATAGATAAGCTCTATTGATGGGTCGAGATCTTAAGGCTTGAATAGTAGTATCATTGTGTGTTTTTGATTTGTTATAATTGGCGCATGATTAGATCTATAAATCTAATAATCTGGGTATAACTGATGTGTGATTAAGTAAAAGGGTAAATTATCTTTTATAGATTTGTACGCAGGTTCGGTGCAGCATAGGCGCGTGTACACGCAGGTTCAGCAAGTAAAGACAACGTATATGCTGGTTGGCCTTGATACAACTGTGTATACGCAAGTTTCTTCATATGGAAGTAGCTTACGTCTCATGAAATCTGTTTTAGATACTTACGTTTATTGCTGCAGTATTTTGGGTTCAGGATTGGTGTCTGGTTAGAGTTATTGTTTTTTGGGTATAGCATACATAGAAGTGATTGGTTGATTCAGTATTGGTTTGTACAAGGAGATTGGCTGTTGGAGTTATACTTGATGTTTGATTGATGTTGTTCATGGATCCAGTCTGAAAATCTATGAAATGTGGTCCCTGGAAGAAAAGAGAAGGTTGTAGCCTATGTAGGCCAACACCTACGTACTAGTACTTCAGCTAGTACAAGAGCTAAGGGGGTTGTAGCTCCCTTTCAGGAGAAGCTGGAGAAGGTTGTAGCCTTCTCCAGGTAGTAGCCTGCGTACTGGTATAAGACTGCACCAGTACAGAATCATTGTAAAAAGAAGTTTCTAATTTAAAAGAAGATAGAGACAAATTGCAGCAGGTGGTTTTCACCCACTTTGGGTTTCTACCTTACATCTTGGTGTTCATGTGTGTTGTTTATGTGTGATGATTTGTTCTGCTGCTCCTGTTTACTGATCATATGGTTAATAATGTTCTAATGCGCTCATTAAGGAGCAACTAACCGATTTATAAGTTTACTAAATATACACTGGTTGCATTATACACAGTTGCGTATACACGTGGTTTTCCTTAACTGAAGTAGTGTATATGAATCTGAATATGGAAATGAAAAAAGTTATATCGATTTGATAACACTGATTCACCCCCACCCCCCTCTCAGTATTATTTCCAACAATTGGTATCAGAGCAGGTCCTTCAGAAGAAGCTTGATCGCTTGAAGGAAGATATATCATCATGAGCAACTACAAAAAGAAGCATCAATCATGCCACCAATTTTTTATGGGAGCAACTTCGTCTATTAAAAGGTAAGAATCACTGCCTATCTTCAATCTCTTGGTACAAAAGTTTGGGATATTGTGGAAACAAGATAAACATTTCCATCAGCGACTCCTACAGATATGGTTGGTAAGAAGCAGTATGAAACAAATGCAAAGGTTGGCAATACTCTATCAAGGAGTCTATCTCAATCAGAATTCGTGAAGGTTATGCAGCTCAAAACCGCAAAAGAAATATGGGACAAGATCGTTCTGAGCTATGAAGGAGATGATCAGGTAAAATGAGCAAAACTACAATATCTCATAATTCAATATGAAAATCTCAGAATGCACAATGATGAAAGCATGGCTAACTATTTCCTACGTATAGATGAGATTGTTAATTGTATGAAAAAATTGGGTGAAGAAATAAAAGAAGTTGTTTTGGTTGAAAACGTTCTAAGATCTTTGTCCCCTAAGTTTGATTCAAAAGTTTATGCCATAGAAGAAAAGCAGAATCTACAGAGCATTACCATGTCACAGCTGCACGAAATCTTAACTGCCTACGAAATGAGAAAAGGGGGACCATTAAACAAGAGAGAAGCTGCATTCAAAGCCTCAGGAAAAGGAGATTACAATGAGTCAGGACATATGTCAGAAGAAGAGGAAGAATAAGATTTTGTCAAGAACCTTCAACAAGGAACTAGAAGATTCAGAGGTAAGCTGCCTTTCAAATGCTTTGCTTGTGAAAGAGCTGGTCACTATGTTGCCAGGTGTCTTCATAGAGATAAACTTGACAAAGGTAAGGAACCAGTTAGATGGAACAGAAAACAGAATGTAAGTAAGAAGAGTTATTATACACATGAAGACAATGATGGATATTCAAATAGTGATGAAGATGAATAATGTAATGATTATAGACTTTTGATGGCTTTTGAAGATGATGATTTCTTGGATGCTATAGATGAAGAAGGTCTCTATGAAGAAAAATCTAAACTCAAAATTTGTTTAGAAGAAAAGAATATGATTATAGATACTCTGACATTCCAACTTGCTGAAAGAGAAAAACACAATGAAAAGTTAGAATGTGAAATTGTGGGACTTAGAAAAGATATTGAGAAATCAAAATCTCTTAATCTTAGATTTTCTAAAGGATCTGAAACTTTAGATGAGATTATCAAAGTGCAACGTTCCCCTCTAATCAAGACAGGTCTTGGATATACTGAAGAAGCGTCTCAAGCACAGAAGCCATCCACCTCCAAAAGTTATCTTGATGCAGCAAAGAAAAGTGAACATGTTGACAATCGACAGCAAAAACATAATGCAGATCACCAGGTAAATCAGGGACAATTTACTTCAAAAATGAACAAATATTACCAGGTAAATCGGGGGAAAACTATTGCAATGATGAACAGAAGCTACAACCAACCACAGGTAAATCATTCTCAATTTGCCCCATGAATGGATGTCAATGGAAACTACAATCATTTGGTTGGTAGGTTTAATAATCGCAGGAATTTCTTCAATGGCCAATGTTTCTCTTGTCATAACTTTGGCAACATAGCTGCTCAATGTGTTTCCTACAAGACCATCATGACTAGAGAAGCTCAAAAACAAAGGAGTATGATTGGGATCATGAAAAGGACCTACAATAACTTTTCTACTCTTGAGAATGAAGTATAATGTTCTATTTGTAACAACTCGGTCATGAAGATTCTGAATGTAGGAGTAGGTTTCAACAAACAACTCAGAAAGAGCAAGTTTCATTAAGTCCCAAAACATGGAGAAAGAAAGAATCGCAACCAAAAAGATGTGGGATAGCCTTATATGCATAAGAATAGGAAAATCAATGGTATATCAACAGTGGATGCTCGAAACATATGACAGGTGATAAAGAAAAACTTCAGTCATATAGTGCCTTAGAAAAGGAGAGGAAGGTCTCATTTGGAAATGACACCCCTGCACTCATAAAAGGTAAAGGTTCTGTTCTTTTGAAAGAAAAGGTCAACGCTGGAAATGTTATGTATGTTGATGGCTTAAAGAATAATCTATTGAGTGTTAGTCAAATGTGTGATCAAGGAAATGAAGTAATATTTTGATCAAATGGATGCATTGTTTGTGAGCTTGATATAGGAGAAACAGTGATCAAAGGCATAAGAACTCCAAATAATTTATACACACTCAAGGGAGGACAACAACAATGCTATATAAGCAAGAATGATGAACATTGGCTATGGCACAGAAGATTGGGGCATCTAAGCTTCTCTTAGATAAGGAAAACATGCAAATATCAGGCAGTTCATGATCTTCCTGACATCAGAATTCCAGACAATACAATATTCAAATCATGTCAGTTTGGTAAGCACACCAGAACTAATTTCCCTGAGAAAGAAGGATCAGCCAACATGCCACTTGAACTTATACATACTGATGTATGTGGTCCATCTAGGAAAAGGTCACCTCGAGGAGAAGAATATTTTATATTATTCATTGACGACTTTTCCACGATGTGTTGGATAGGCTTATGAAGCATAAATATGAAGCTTTTGATAAGTTCAAAGCATGCAAAGCCTTGGTTGAAAACAAATCAGATCGCAGAATTAAATGCCTTAGGTCTGATCGAGGAGGGAAATTTACCTCAAATGAATTTTTTGATTTTTGTGAAGAACATGGAATAAGAAGGGAATTCTCTACTGCAAGGACTCCTTAGCAAAATGGAGTAGTGGAAAGGATGAACAAAACGGTTCAACAAATGGCTCGTCTATGGCTTGATGAGTCTGGAACCCCCGCAACCTTAATGGGTGAAGACGCTTTGCTGCAAGTTACTATCCCAACAAGACAAACATCGGGTAAACTGCACTAGACCCCATGAACTTGTATGGTAAGACTCCATGGGAAAAATACTTCAAAATTTTGAAAGCATGCTACATCAAAAGATTGATGAAAACCTTGGCAATTTGAACCTAGAGCAGATGAAGGCATTCTCCTTGGTTACTCTCCCCACAGCAAAGCATATAAGTGTTACAATAAAATACTTGAAAAAATTGTTGAAAGTATTGATGTAGTGGTTGATGAAGAAGGAAACACTCCTAGGCAAGTAAAATCTGAAGATTTCGAAGATGATGAAGACTATCCTTCAACATCAAATTAGATTCATGATAAAGAAGAAACACATGAGGCATCAGAAGAACAGATAAGGATAGAAGAAAAGACCCCATCCAGGTACGTTCAGAAGAATCATCCTGAAACTCAAATTTTGGGGCAGAAAGAGGTGGGAGTACAAACAAGAAGAACCATTTCAGAAGCTTCAAGCTATCTAGCATTTCTCTCCTCCACTGAACCACAAAATGTAAGAGAGGAATGCAAAGATGAATGTTGGTTCAAGGCCATGGAAGAAAAACTTGAACAGATTGAAAAGAACAACACTTGGGAGTTGGTTCCTAGACCAAAAGATAAGAATGTCATAGGGACAAAATGGATATTCAAAAATAATTTGAATGAAAGTGGAGATGTGATTAGAAACAAGGCCATACTTGTTTGTAAAGGGTATGCTCAACAAGAAGGTATAGACTTTGAAGAAACTTTTACACCGGTTGCTAGACTTGAGGCCATAAGAATGTTCCTTGCTCTTTCTAGCTTTCAGAAGTTCAAAGTATTTCAAATGGACGTGAAGTCTGCCTTTCTGAATGCAGAATTGGATGAAGAAGTGTATATTGAGCAACCAAATGGGTTTATTCTTGGAAATGATCCAAAACTTGTATGCAGACTCAAAACAGCTCTCTATGGCCTTAAACAGGCTCCAAGGGCTTGGTATTATCGGTTGGATAAGTACCTTCATCAACAAGGCTTTGCAAAAGGATCAACAGACAGCAATCTATATATAAAAATTGACAATGCTAAGCTGCTAATACTTGTTGTGTATGTTGATGATATCATCTTTGGAAGCAATGAAGAAGACATGAATCAAAAATTTGCTTTAGTGATGCAAAAAGAATTTGAAATTTCCCTGCTTGGTGAAATCACATATTTTCTTGGTTTATAAGTTCAACAAAACAAAGACAGTATTTTTATATCACAAACCAAGTACCTCAAGCAGATCTTGAAGAAATATGGGATGGAGGATTCAAAACTAGTAAGTACCCCTATGGTAACAGGATGCAGCCTCAACGCAAACGATGAATCAGTAGTAGTACATCAACCAACCTATACATCCATGATTGGTAGTTTGCTCTATCTAATAGGTACCTGACCAGACATTATGCATGCAGTGGGAATAGTTGGAAGGTTTCAGGAAAACCCAAAGGAAACTCATCTTCAAGCAGTTAAGAGGATTTCAAGTATCTTCAAGGAACTCAGAACTATGGCTTATGGTATCCTAGAGGTACAGATCTCACACTTCATGCATATACAAATGCAGATTGGGCAGGAAGTGTGGATGACAGAAAAAACACTAGTGGTGGTGCATTCTTTATGGGTTGTAGATTAGTATCTTGGTTCGGCAAGAAACAAAGTTCAATTGCATTATCTACAGCTAAAGCAGAATATGTGGCTACTGCATCTTGCTGCACACAACTCCTTTGGATGATGCAAACATTGCAAGACCTTCAAATCACTTGTACTCCACCTATCTCCATTTTTTGTGATAATACAAGTGCAATCAATATTTCAAAGAATCCTGTCATGCCTTCAAAGACTAAGCACATACCTATCAAGTATCATTTTCTCCTGGAACAAGTGCTTGAACAAAAGATCAAATTGGAGTATGTTCCCTCTAAGGAACAAGTTGCTGATATACTCACCAAACCACTACCCAGGGAGACATTTGAATACCTCAGACAGAAGCTGGGAAAAGTTGATGCATCATCTTGCTGTTAAATCTTGTCTAGTTCAGAGAAAAGTGGTTTTACATGAGTTTCATGAGGAGGATTCACGTACATACACTAATTTATGAAGATACGGTCGCGTATATGTTGGTTTAAAGACAAATAGTGGACCAGGCTCAGGATGAGAAGAGTCTGATATGGGTCTGACAGAGACCATCTGGCGCAGGTTCAGGGGGAGCATATACTCTTCCAAATAATATGTTGTTGGCATTATATTAGAAGATCTTGGTTCAAATTCAAAATTGTTTTGATTTTAGGTGGAACGGGTGCAGAGGGAGAACATGGTTGCTCATCTCAATGATGATTGACAAATGCTACTGATGTTAGTTGTTGATAACTATCATAGTCTTGTTGTAGATATTTCGTCTCTATGTCATGTATTTATTTTCTTATCAAGGTCATGTAACGACCTATCTTGGTTTCCCCACTATGCCTGGGATGGAATAATGTTCTTATTTTATCATGTGTAAATTCTTGGTGTATCCCCACTTGGTTGGGTAGATGAGTCAATATTGGTATATTCCCACTTGGTTGGGAGATGGATGTATGTATGAGTTTATGGTGATAGGAAGGTTAGTTATGATGTATAAAATCATGTTTCTTTTTGTAGAACATCTTCTTGCAGACCTTGCCTACAGTTAGGGGGAGCTTGGACAGCACAGCAGAGCAAAGAATTCAACATATCCTCAGGGGGAGCATAACCGTTTTCCCTTGATGTCAAAGGGGGAGAATGTTTTTGAGTGACTTGGGGTTGCCATCAAGTCCAAAGGGGGAGATTGTTGGCATTATGACACAGGTTTGGCACTATGGCACAGGTGTTGTCCTTGATGGAAACTCACTCAAATGGCAGATCTCATTTCAGGATCTCAGAATGAAAGAAAATGAGGTATATGCAGGTTCCTCTTAATAAAGTTGCATATACACGCGAGATTACCGATCAAAAGGCACGTATACGTATGCACGCACTTTCATGCAAAGAAAAGCATGTACATCTGGAATACTTATGTTTAGTCCATGCTATTTAGTCCAACATATTTGAACATATGGTTTTGGTCCTTGGTATTGCATCCAAAGTGTTGAACCTAGGTATTGGGTTCCTAGTATTGGTTCTCAATGGTTTTGGACCATGGTTTGAGTAAGGCCTAAGACTATAAAAAGGAAAGGAGATCATTTGGCAAGGGTATTGACTCAAGCATTGAATATCTTAAGAGGAGCAATATCTGGAATATTGGTGATTGGTTTGTGATGTGTAGCTGGATCTGAATCAAGGAGGAACCTTAGCGTTAGAAGATATATAAGCTCTATTGATGGGTCGAGATTTTAAGGCTTGAATAGTAGTATCATTGTGTGTTTTTGATCTGTTATAATTGGCGCATGATTAGATCTATAAATCTAATAATCTGGGTATAACTGATGTGTGATTAAGTAAAAGGGTAAATTATCTTTTATAGATCTGTAAGCAGGTTTGGTGCAGCATAGGCGCGTGTACACGCAGGTTCAGCAAGTAAAGACAACATATACGCTGGTTGGCCTTAATACAATTGCGTATGTATGCAGGTTTCTGCATATAATCTGTTTTAGATACTTCTGTTTATTGTTGCAGTATTCTGGGTTCAGGATTGGTGTTTGGTTACAGTTATTGATTTTTGGGTATAGCATACCGAGAAGTGATTGGTTGATTCAGTATTGGTTTGTACAAGGAGATTGGTTGTTGGAGTTATACATGATGTTTGATTGATGTTGTTCATGGACCCAGTCTGAAAATTTATGAAACGTGGTCCCTGGAAGAAAAAAGAAGGTTGTAGCCTTCTGTAGGCCAACACCTAGGTACTAGTACTTCAGCTAGTACAAGAGCTAAGGGGGTTGTAGCTCCCTTCCAGGAGAAGCTGGAGAACGAGAGAAGGTTGTAGCCTTCTGCAGGCAGTAGCCTGCGTACTGGTATAAGACTGCACCAGTAAAAAATCATTGTAAAAAGAAGTTTCTAATTTAAAATAAGATAGAGGCAAATTGTAATAGGTGGTTTTCACCCACATTGGGTTTCCACCTTACATCTTGGTGTTCATGTGTGTTGTTTATGTGTGATGATTTGTTCTGCTGCTCTTGTTTACTGATCATATGGTTAATAATGGTCTAATGCACTCATTAAGGAGCAGCTAACTGATTTATAAGTTTACTGAATATACACTGGTTACATTATACACAGTTGCGTATACACGCGGTTTTCCTTAACTAAAGTAGCGTATATGAATCTGAATATGGAAATGAAAAAAATTATATTGATTTGATAATACTGATTCATCACGCGCCCCGCACCCCCCCCCCCCCCCTCTCAGTGTTATTTCCATATTTTTAGTTTTATATAAGAAAATATACTTTCCTTATTCTTAATGACTTCATCTCAATTGATATTCATTTGAATGTATATTGTTATTTAGTATTATTTTAATTAGATGAGACATTTTATATTGTCAAAACTAAAAAATTATAAAAATTTAATTAAAGTAATAAAAAAATCATTTAATTTAACTAAATTATAATTGTATATTAAATGATTATTGATTATAAAAGAATTAATATATAACTTAAACATATATTCATTTAAAAAATATGTAACAAGATTCTTAATCATTAAAATAATATTTGCACTTTCAAAAATTTAATCCTAGTAGGAAAAGGGTAAGATATTCTTCAAGGTTTAAGGTCATTCAACAACAAGGCGCGAAGCTATTGCAACAATATATATACTCTATATGAGCTCAACATGTTGCTTGTGGGAATTGAATGTAGATGGGGGGGATAACAATCATTCCTCCCAAACACCTAGGGTAAACTCAATTGAACATGGGTATGGGTGGGGAGTGAAACAACTTTCTCCCAACCACCCCAACTACATCCAACTAAAAAATCCAGAGTTAAGACACACACACATATATAACCACTGAGCTACATCGAATTAACAAATATTAATTCTGGATTTGTTAATTTGATGTAGTTGGGGTGGTTATATCTATCCATCTTAACTTTGGATTTGTTAATTCAATGTAGTTGGGGTGGTTGGGAGAAATGTTGTTTTACTCCCCTGCCATGTTCAATTCCTGCATGTGATCCATGTAATGCCTTTGAGCCTATTTCTTCATATAAGATCATAACTTTGTATCTCCCTAATAATAAGTAATTTTTTATTTTCAATTACTTTGTTTTGTAAAATGTTACATGTCAAATCCATGTTGAGCATGGAAATAAATACACATCTCCCTCTATACCAGATTGTAGAAAACGTCTTTAGATGCAATGCATAAGCTTACAAAATCTACCATTTTCCTACCATGACTACGACTAACCATTTCCTAAGTACATGAATAAATTCTAATAAATTACTAACATAGGATGGTGCATAAACAACATATAGAATTCTCCTTCCACTAAGCATGGCAAAGTTCAAAGTTTGTTTCCTTCACAATATAGTGCAAATAATGTTTGATTGCTTCTCCTTGTTTCTTTCTTCTTGGTTTGATTTACTTACCATTGTTTATGGAGGATAGGGATGTTAATCTCTTCTCAAAACTTCTACAAAGGAAGGGGAACTAGAACTCTTAGAGTGTTTTTCTTCCCCTTCATCATTTTCTTCTTCTGACTCCTCCTTGCCTACTTTTGGGTTGTTCTCCTAAGGAGTTATTGATACCTTAGATGGAGTCTCTTATGAAATACATGGATTTGAATTCTCTATTCCAATTTTAACTTTGATTGATGTACCTAAATGAGTCTTTTAATTTGAGTATGCCTTTTCCTTATCAAATTTCTTTTCATCTTCAAGGAATTCAAATGTGTTATTGGTTGGATTGAATGATCTTGATTGATATCTCTTTGTAGGTTGATAAACCTTGGGTTGTTTCTTCTTGCACCTTTTGGATACTAGTTTAAGTAATTATTGTTAATTATTGTTTTGGGAGGATGAACCTTATTTCAAAAGGGGTAGAAATTCTTGCATACTTGGATATCCTTTTACAGAGTAACCATACTAATGGCAATAGTTACACTGAAATGGAATTTAATAGTAATCAAGAGCTTGAAGATAACTCTATCCCTCCATATTGAGTTGAATTTCTTCTAGAAGCTCGAGCCTTTCTAAATCCACTTCCAAAAAAATTATGACAAAAGAATACATATTCCCTTTTATCTTAGCTTGGTTGATATAGTGAGCCAACTTATCTCCAATAATCTTTAAAGCAACTTCATCTCAAATAGATAATAGAGAGATGCATAAACTTGACCCATACAGGGACAATTAATATTCCCATATTTAGATCAAAATCAAGGGTCCAATAGAAAAGAAACATTCCTTAAAATGCATAAGGTTCAATCTTATTTTGAAATCAAATATCTCTCCTCTTTACTATCAAATAAAAGAAATAGAAACCTTTACAAAAGTAAATAATGTGAACTAAAATACCCAATGTTTTTATGGGTTATTCCCCTACTTCAATTATTGCTTTCTTGAAGGCTTGGACATAGGTCTGTAAACCTTTACAAAAATAAATAATGTGAACTAAAATACCCAAATGTTTTTATGGGTTATACCCCTATACATGGGTTATACCCATGCTTCAACTCTTGCTTGCTGGAAGGCTAGGATATAGGCCTATGAAATTTATTATTTGAAATGTGAGATATCTTGTAATAACATGTTACATATAGAATTCATTTTACTCTTATTTTATGAACGTCCAATGCCATTGTGAATTGTGATTAATTATAATTATAATATGAAATTTATTAGATTTAAATTTATATACAATTAATATCAATCAAATAAAATGGATTAATATGATTAAAATGGATCTAAAATGCTATAATAGTTAAACAATTCTTTTAACATAGATGTCAAGATCGCTTGACAATGTACATGGCACGTTTCTTGACTAATAAATCTAACAATTCTTTTTTCAGTAGTAAGTAGGTTAGCGAAAACCTTGCAAACCTAGTGAGTATCCAAGCATGTTCTAACCTAGGGAGGGATGATAATCCCAACAAATGAATTCTTAAAAAAATATATAAAATATCCAATGGTGAGAACATAAAATATACACAAAGAAACCAACAAAACCATATTGATTTTTCATTATATTCCTTTCAATATACATGTCAAAACATTCATAAAACCTCAATCCATTAACCTTTGATTAAAACAAAATCATAGTTCCTTTGACCAAATCTACAAAACCATGGACAAAACCATCATGCATAAAACCATGTGCAAAACCATGGGAAAACCATCAATTTTTTTTTATTTTGAGATGCTACCCCAAACCCCACACAAGGGCACTAACACCCCTTGTATTCCCCCAACTGGGGGGTTATAACCCCCTTGAACCCCCTTTATTTGTGGTGCATATAAGTCGTGCAAAGAATATAACACACACCCAACAAAAACTACAATGATTTTCTCTCTCTCTCCCCCCCCTCTCTCAACTTCGAATCTCCATACACATCTCCCTTATGTTGAGTTATACATCAAGCCCTAAAATCTCATATATATATGTGTGTGTGTGTGTGTGTTTCTTCAATAATAATTTATTTATTTATTTATTTTAAGAAGGAGGATTGGTAACTATAATACACTATAATCACGCCACTAGAAATCACATCCCATTGTTGCCACTATAACCCCTTTGCATTATTGCTATTATAACCCCTTTGGCGTTGTGAGTCTCAAACACTCATATTGTCTTTATGGGAAAAATAAGGAATATTAATATTGATGTTTTGAGGCTTCTGCGATCAATGCTTTGTGTGTTGTTTTCTTCCGGAGTTCTCGCATCCATGATTTGATTGAATCGACGTTTCGAGCCCTCCACTGGCTCATCATCAAAATAGATCAGTAATTGTGTAGGACAGATCTCCTAGAACTTGAATAAATAGGGATGAGGGATGCATAAGGACAAGCCGACTTTGCCAAACTTATTTTGTAATTAATTTTTTATTTTCATTATTATTTATTTATTAAACTATGTAATTGAATTTATTTATTTTATTATTATTATTATATTTTAATTTAATTAATTAATTATTTTTTTTTTAATGTAGTTTAATATATATATTTATTACTTATTATTTATTTTATTTTTATTTATTAATTATTTATGAATAATTATGTTAGGTTTGTTATTGTTTTATTTTATATACTTAAATTCATTATAGTTTGTGTTCTTGATGTTTAAGAGTTATATATAAGTTGATAGGAATATTTAATTTATTCATTATTAATATTAAATGAATTTTTTAATTTATTTTTATTTTTATTTATTGTTTATTTATTTATGATTTATTATATTATGATTGTTACTACCTAGTTTCATGATTGATTTTATTTTAGATTTATTTTTATTACTTAGAGTAAATTAATTAATTTGAATATAATAATAATTTAATGTTAATTTTCATGTTAATGAATATTAATGTTAGTATTGTTAATCTAAGATTTATGGTTTATAGTTTATAGTTTATAGTTTTTAGATGTAAATTAATGTTTAATTTTAAGAGATGGAAGTTTGGGTTGGAGTTTAGGAGAGAAGAGTTTTAATGGGGGAAAACGGTAGGTTAGGTCAGAAGAGGGTGTTCTAGGACATTAAAGTAGGGAGATGTGTAATGAAGATGGATCAAAATTAGGTTAGAAGAGGGTGTTCCTTCAGCGTATTAAGCGAACCTTTGGGGGCAACAACAAGATCATGATTAGAAGGGACGATATATTGGGTGTGGATGCGGATTCTTGTCCCAGGGGACATTTGCTATAGACAAATCAATGAATCATTAGCGTGGTTTGTTTTTATTGGGATAGATTATATCAGAATGGCAGGGATTATTTCTGGTTTGGCAAGATGCTTCACAAATTAGATTGACGGGGAATTTGGCCCAACAATGATCTCACTTCGTCGAATCTCTGAGAAATGTTGGTCTTTGTCGTTGCCCTGGTGGTGACTACCTCACTTGGGGGGGCAAGCTCATACAACACTCAGTGGTAGTATTCGACTATTATTGTTTTTTCTCATATATTAATACCTCTTACTCTCCTCAGTTCTGGTTTCTCCCTATCAAGAAATCCACGCTCCTCTCAAAATTATACTTTTTTGTTGGTTGGTTTGGAGAAATCGCATCCTTACTTGGGACAACTTATGTAAACAAGGCTTATTTGGACCATGTTGCTGCATTATGTGCCATGAGGGGGTAGAATCAATAATCCATCTTCTCATTCACTGTAACACTGCTTTACACATTTGGTCTATTATATTGTCTTTTTGCAGGTTACCCTCCACCACAATTCTATCTATCGAACATTGTTTGAGATGGGGAGCATCTGGGGTGGGTATTCAAGCCTACATCCCACTGTTTACTTTCTGGTAGATTCAGAAAGCCCACAACCACTACATTTTCTGAGGGGTGTCGATCAACACTCACTCCATTGTTTCAAAGGTCCTCTCATGGTTCGACTATATGTCTCTGCAATGTGTGGACATCAAGGACATGTCCAAAAGATTCACTTTGCCACACATCGCTTTACCAACTAGATATTTTGATGGCGTTTTCCAACAGGGTCTGTGTAGATGCGGGGCTTGGCTTCATATTGATGCACTCTCATATTACAAGCTGCACTAGAAGGGTGGGAGGGGCTCCAATACCAAAGTTGAGATAATTTCCTTTTGGGGACTACTTTGATTCGCACTATCAATAATATCTTGAACATAAACATATATGGGGATTCTAAGACCATTATTGATGGCTTCCTGGGCACATATGCGTTCGATCCACCCGACCTTCAGGGGTGGCGAGAGTGGATCAAATACCTGTTGCGTAATTTTCTGAGCTTCACGATTGCCTACATCTACAAGGAGTCCAACTGTGTTGTGGATTCTCTCTCCAAGGTAGGCATTCAGAATCCAAATGGCTTCATGTATTTCTCTTTTTTTATTGCAAACAACATCTCAAAAGGTGGCAGGATTGCCATTCTGTCATGGCAGTTTTTTGGTTTATACAATTCTCCAGCATAACTTTTATCTAGATATTCTCAATGTTTTAAATTATATAGCATTCTTCCAGGAATATTCTCACTATTTTGAAACTCTACTCTATAGACATTATTTAAGTTTTAAATAATGCTTTTACAATCACTGATGGTTTTTTATATCATATATTACCTGTATAATGTAATTGGTTTAGTTCAAATAATAATATACTAATTAGTTTTTTTTTAATTTCAATGATAATAGTTGTACCTAAACTTTTTACCAAAATTTTAATAAAATGTGTAAAATAAAAAATAGTATTTTGCTAACCTACTGCAAACCGGCCGACACCAAAATGTCCAAAAATAAATCACACTAAAAACAACTCCATATAAAAAATAGTAAGTTAGTAATTTGCTAACTTACTGCCACTATTTTGCTAACCTACTGCAAACTGGTGGCATCAATCTGATACACTCCATTACTGTCAGTCGTTGATTTTATGTGATTGGGTAGACGGCCACCTCAACATAATTGTTTAAAAGAATATTAAAGGAATTACAGATATGATGTTTTCCACTCATAAAATATATTCTCCGACGCTAATACGGCCAGATTCTGTGAAAAGAAGCCAAATCTGAGACACAGCCAACTGACAACTCCCGTTCAAACAACCATTGTTTCTGGGCCACGTTGCCGGAAAATTTTCCGACGAGTGCGGTTCACTGACCGGATTTTCTTATGTTGGCACGTTGAAGGCTTTTAAAAGTGTCAGGCATCTTTCTCTTTTCCACTTGTAGTCGCCATGTAAGTGTTAGTGGCCGCCATGTAACGAGTGGCGCCATTCGTCCTGTCATATACTTGAATTGTCGGAGCGCTGAAAATTCTCCACTGTATACATTACGTGTCGAGAAAGCGGTGACGACTGCGTGGAATATACGTGGCCCTCATATAAAACGGAGTTGTTTATAATGCGATTTTTTTGAGATTACGGTGATGGAATCCGGCAGAGGAAATTGAGCTTAAATCTTGATTTGCTGTAGTTAAAATGTTTTTTTAACTACATATTTGGATTCAGCACCCTGAAAAACCCTTGGGGCACTTTGATTGTGCAGAAAATAGCTATCAAAATTGCGATTCCAATAAATTACTGCTGAATTTTAACCGAAAAAACCCACCGAAAAAACTTTCGAAAAATCTCATTACAAACAACTGCATATAAAACAGTTGGACAGCACGCATGCAACGCGGTTCTATGTCTCTCGATCGCAACGAGTTTGGACGCATCTCTTAAGTACGCCCTCTGCTAAAATTAGCAGACTCCATTCTGTTCGCGACCATCTTTTAGTATTCAAAAGTAATCCCACTATGCCTAAATTAACCCTGGCATATCCAAAGTATACATTTTCTTTTTTACATATATATAGAAGTTCTCGATAGGCAACGCTATTTTTTTTCATCTTTTTAACCGGAAAGAAAAAACTAACAGGCCTTTATTATATAAAGTCGGTAAGACATAATATTCTAATGTTCACCGTATCTAATCATTTAAGTTAAAAATATACATATATTCTAGATTTATAATTTGTTTGTTTCGTTAGAAATATTTACAAGGGATTATATAAAAATAAATAGTTTTTGTTTGGTTAAAAGCTAGTTTTTTTTGGACGTAAGAAAAGAGGTTAGCAGTCCAAGATCTAGAGGCATTTGGGAGGAGCGAAACTCGATGAGGAGGTTAGCGGCCCAAGATCTAGAGGCATTTGGGAGGAGCGAAACTCGATGAGTTATTTCAGGTGGCATGGTTTTCCTTGAATAATGGTGATGAGTTACCCAGCATTTGCCAATAACAACTAGAGATTATTGTCCTCACGGCTGGTTTGACCACTGAGTTATGATAGGTTTTCCCACCTGTGAAAAAAATAAACACATAAAAAAAAGACTTTGCTAATCATAAAATCTTGTATATCAAGATCATATAAATGTAGAAACTCAAGTAATCTTGATTATCCCATTCTGATATAATTTGCCTTCATCATATGCAAAGAAATTTATCTCCCCCAATTGGAAACAATATCCCAAGTTGGAGAAAACATCAATAGTGTAATTTTGTTCTTATATATGTGTGAGATAAACATACCACAAAATTTGCCAACTAACATCTTTATCGCCTTGTTATTTAACATTGTTGGTAAGAAAAATAAATGCCATTTGCCCTATCAATAACAATTTTTGAATCCCAAAAACAACAAATGTCTCAATAAATAATTATTTTACCCAATTTAACACACCGCATAGAGCAATAATCTCCGCTGGGGTATTTGTGCCAACCACTATTCCAATAGAAGTGACAATAATGATTTGAATTTATTACAATATATGCCCTATTAGCGTATGTATTATGATTTTTCGTCCAATTAAAAAATCCCACTGAATATTTACTACAAATCTTCACTTGTTATATGCATCTCAATAATGTCTTATGAACCATGGGTCCAATCTCATTATAAAATGCACATATTTCTATGCAAATTCTATTAATATCTAATAAAAAATATCACAGATATATGCATTTTCGCTCCTCCAAATACCTCAGAAAATATAAAAGGTAGATTTGTATACACCTTATACACAAACTTTTATTCCTTCAGATACGTTGAGTCTCTTCTCTGTGATCAATACACGAACCTTTACACGGACCCGTACATGAACCTTTGGACCTTCACACTTTAGGATCCAACACACAACCTCCTGCCTTTAATGGACTGGTGTTCCTCAGACCTCGGCGAACCTCAAGGGAACCTCTTGTCTCATAGATACTACCTCAACAGACAGTTTTAACACATGAAAAAAATGGACACAAGCAAAATGTATCATGCTCAGAAAATGGATACTCATATATTTATGCAGAAGTTTCTTTAAAAATTCAAAGAGAAATTCTGAAGCTCCTTTCCAAAGATAGATTGTTTAGGCATTTATCAGATGTTGCGACTTGTCAAGCAAGAAGCTATCTAAAGGCTTCCTAGCCTTTCATAGACTCAGTCTCAGAACTTGAATTCTTACGAAAATATACAAACTTCAAAAACCTAAGAATCTAGTCACTTTAGGTTCTCACCAGAGCTCTCACTCTGATGCGCAGGCTTCTCAAATCTAACTCTAAAGAGATGGAAGCAAGAACTTCCTCCTCGGACTCAAGAACTCAAAAACATAACCAAAATCACACTCACACCCCAAATGCCCAGAATGAGCCTTACTCCTTCCTTATATAGGAAAATGAGGGGACAAGCATACGATAGTCAGGCAAATAGATTTAGTACTATCTTTCGTCAATCGAAGAGATGTGGCTCAAAGCTCACCAAAAGTCAAATAAGTGCCCCAGGTCTCGTGACTGAAGAATCTTCGTACTAAGTTACATTGTGGAAGATTTGAACAAATCCCATGAAAAACATTGTATTATAAATAACTTTTACATAGTGGATGCTTTTAAACTGAAAAGCCCACAAGAAAACTGGTCACATTCAGTCTTGTGACTAGACATCATTATTACACTGTGGAAGCTTTAAGGACAAGCCCACGAGAACCATTAGTCCCCCAAGGGTGTGGCCCCTGGAAATCTTTTCTGAGAATATCTACAAGAATCCCAAGCCTTTGTATAAATTCTTCATACGGTCATAGGCTTTTTAAAGACGATTTGGTGTTTAATATTAGTCATGACTAACCATTCATGGTGTCTTTTCATAAAATAACCATGAATTTGACTATCTTGATAATTATTGACATCTCCAATAATTTTACATGGAGAATGCCAACATTCAGTTAAAAATCCACAAGTGTCACATTCATATCGAAAGTCACACTGGAAGAAAAGAGGATCCATAGTAGTCTTGTGGAGGCCGAAATCGTTCCACCATTGTGTAGAATTTTCTCTACAAATCAGCTAGCTCACTGATATTATGTAGAAATTTCACCTGCAGATCAAACTGATATATGCAATGTACTAAAGCATAATACTAGATCTACATCTACCATAAACTTAGCGGAAGCTTAATTGAACATGAAAAATATCAAGCATGAACAAATATAACTGAGAATGAAAAGTAATCAACCATAACACAGAAGATATAACCTGGGGAAATCACCAACTTAAAACCCCATCTATGTATTATCAATCAAGTGGAAATCCTCAACAACATACAAAAAGAATAAGCTCAAAAGCTATCATGCTCTCTCTGTACCCTAATGATTTAGCTCATGGACTATCTAGGCTTGTATATATAGGCTCCACAAGTCCTCCAAGCTCCTATTTTCTTGCACAGTTTTGATTGGGGTCCAATGTCATAACATGTGTGAATTGGCCATATCATACCTTCTGTAACCTCAGGTCCAACTACGCAATCCATAAGGAATAATATTCCTTCTGCATGCAAGGAATATCCTAGCAACTGATAGTACATTGTCCCTCCATCTGATCTCAACTGGGTCTCTGTCTGAACTAGCATGTATGAGTTATCCATGAGTGAATCTTTAGTTATCTAAAAATACTAGTTGTTACATGCATGCAAGCATTAACAAACTGAATCTCATTAATTTAACAACTTGTTAAATTAATCTAACTGGACTTGACTCAGTTAACTAAGCCAACTAATTACAACTCATCCTCATCTTTTAACTGATGGTAAAATCCCTCAATCAAAGGAGAAACTGTTGCATGTCCTCACATAGACTTCAAGTTCATAATTCCTTAACTAATTAACTCAAACTGAATTAATTAATTAATTTACAAACTGTTGTTAATATCAAATTCAAATTTTACTTCTTATTTCTAGTCTAGGGACTGACTAAAATAGGAATCCACATTGAACTACTAAAAATAGAACTTCTATTTTTAGCACTTCCATTTTTCATTCCATGTTGCCCAATCCAGCACTGGTACCCAAACTGCTATTTTTAGCACTTCTATTTTTAGCACTTCTATTTTTAGCAATTTCTTGTTGCCATTTTTTAACACAATCGTTGAAGCCATTCACCTTGTCGTTGTCTTTGTGTGGTCCTTGTGGCCCCAAATTTTACTCTTATGTAGTGAGTTTCGTTTTTCCATCTACATTCATGATGTCCCACCACAACTTTTTGTAGTTTGAAAAGTTGTAAATCATATCCGGGAAGATAATGCTTGGATTACCCTGTGGCCACATTTCTGGGATGTCGTACCATCCTGACCGTCTGGTCCGATTTATGGAAAGATATTTGTGGAAGATTCTCCTCTTGTTGCTTCCTTCTGTCCAAATCACACTGATATCTCTAAAATTTTGGCTTAAGGATTCTTCAACCAAATGTGAGGCCATCATACTCCTCTGATACACCATGCCATGTATCCATTTGCTACCTTTGGGGTAGACTTTCCTTTTAGGTATTAAGTGCTGAATATTTGAATGAGGTTGCAAATTTGAATCGAGCACTTTTGTGTTTCTTAGATGCCACGTTAGTTCCCAGTTCTGTGTTTCAGAAATACTTCTCAGAGTCTCTGTATGTTGGGAAGGGTCCCATTCTGTTACTATCACCATGGCAGTGTCTTTCTAATTTAAATATTCTCTGCTTAGGAGGTCAGGTAGACAATTCCTTTCGCCTTTGATGTGTTCGACTTCAAAGACGAAATTTGCAAATAGAGCCTGCCACCTTGTGAACTTAGCTTCTCCTGCTTTCTTTATAGCTTTGCTAAGGACTTTCTTTAGTGCAGATGCATCTGTTATTAAGAGAAACTTTTTGTGTATCAGGTGGATATCAAATTTATCAATGCAGTTTCATGCTGCTTTGACCTCTTTTTCTATAGTAGAATAGTTTTTCTCAGGTGGGCTCCAAGTCCTTGAGACAAATTGAACTATCTGTTCTTTTCCTTCTTTCTTTTGCTTCAAAATTCCTCCCCTCATATGTTTCAACAATTTTGAAAGGATCTTCATCAGTGACATGAAGAATAGGAAAAGTTTTTCCCTTCATTTTAATTCTTATGACAACTTCAGTGTGGGCCTGAGACCAAGGTTCTAGATGTTTTTGCAGTCTTCTGTTGAGTAATAATCTATCTTTGGCGCAATCTTTGTAAAAGATTCTTACATAGTTTAAACATCCCAAGAATCTCAGTACTTGAGCTTTGTCAGTAATAATATCTTGAAAGTATTAACAAATTCCAGAGCATGTTTTTGCAGAGTGACCTGCCCATTTTTAATTGTATAGCCAAGAAACTTGATACTTGTTTGAAATAATTCAATCTTTTTCTTGCTAAGAACCAATCCATTGGTTTTGACAAGTTGTACAAATTTCTAGATATGTTTAAAGTGATCATGGAAGTTTTTAGAAAATATAAGTATATCATCAATATATACTAGTAACCAATCAAAATATGGCTTGAAAATATTATCCATAACCTTCTGGAATTTGGAGGGGGCATGCTTTAGTCTGAAAGGCATGACGTTCCATTCATAGTGTCCTCATGGGACACTGAAAGAAGTCTTAAACTTATCATCTTCATTAAATTCCACCTACCAAAATCCTAATTTCATATCAAATTTAGAAAATACTTTAGCCCTTGCTATTCTTGCTAAAAGATTTCCTTTGTGAGGAATGGGGTAAGTATCATCTGAGAGGACAATAATCAGAGGTTTATAGTTTATGACTAGTGTTGGGATGCCTCTTAACTATTCTAATGTTTATTAACATAAAAACCATAGAAGTTCCATAATCAATCTTCTTTCCAAGAGGCTTTCTATCTCTTTTTGACAGAGATCTCTATATTATTTGTTCATAGGGGTTTCTCTGCTCTTGCAGGGTTTCCCTTCATACTTATCTCTGTAGGGAAATTCCACATAGTGTTGTTTTCTATGCCAAAATGCATTTGGTTCTTTAGCACAACATTCTTTTTCTATCTATGATCTTAGAGTTGAGATCCTTTGTTTATTTATAGGAGTCTGAAGATAGTTTCCTATGTTTATGGTGGTCTTTAGCTTCTTGAGCTCTTCAATTTTATTTTTTGCCTTTTCGATCTGTTGCATTGCTTGTACCATAGTAGACACTCTGGGAGTAGAGACAAAGGGCAACTTGATTGTTTTTAATTTCCATCTGAGCTTGGTCCATATATAAAATAACTAGCCTTGCCATTTTTCAATCTGATTGATCCCTGTGGCTCCACAGTTGCTAAAAATACATTCCCCAAAATACAATCAACAGGAATGTCTGCAACAACAAATTTTAATTTGATGCAATTCTCTTTAAAGCAAATAGAGGTCTGAGGGACTTCATATAGTATATCTTTGTTTCCTAACCCAATCAATTGTCTAAAGGATTTTACCCAGTACTTTGTAGGTACTATTTTTGAATTCAGAATATTGACATATGCCCCGAAGTCAATAAGTGTTCTTAGGGAAAACATTTCACCGTTTATATAGATATATTGCATAACAAGATCTTGCTGATATCGGATAGCCATTACTCTCATGTCAGTGAATCCTATAGTATCATCCTTTTTTCCCTCAAATATTTCAATATTTGGCTTAGTGTAGTATTCATCATATGCGTCCTCAATTTTGTTCCCTTATTCTAACTCAAAGACCTGTGCTTTTAGAGAGACAATCTCTTTTTTGAGATGATGAATCTCTTGGCTGACTTCTCCTAATGTGAGGGCTCTGGTCTTAGATTTTTTTTGGCTTCTTTGGAAAGATCTTTTATTTCTTTCAAATGAGGCATTGATGAATAATGCCTTTGGTTCAGTTTTAGAGGTTGTCTTGCTACTGCTCCCCTGATTTTTGTGCATTGTGCTTAGAAAAGTTTCTAGTAACTTTTCCTTCATTTCTCTTTCTCCTAATGTTTGGATCTGGGCAAGTAGCTTTGTTTCTACATCGTCCATGGTTTGTGCCATGAGAACCTTCTCCTTTGGCTGAGAAACATGGTCTTCATTAGATGAGATTTCTGATTCAATTATTGATTCACATTGACAGTTGTCTAAATCAGTGCAGTCACATTCATTCATGTGCATGTTTAATTCTTCATCAGAGCATTCTGAAGAAGAACTTTCAGAGGATTCAGATGTTGAAAAAAGTTGTCGTTGTTGTATCTGTTCTCTAAATGAGATGTTTGGACAATTTTCAGATTTGTGATTCTTAGAACCACATTTATAACATAGGGTTGGCACCATGCCTTTTGTTTTTACTGTCCTTTTCTTCTTTGCAGCTTCAAAGGATTTCTTTCCTCTGTTTCTCTTAGATTTTCTGATAAAGGACAGGACTGGAGGTATGTCCAAGTTGGCCACAGAGCCAACAAATCAATTTATTCCACTGATCTTTATTATGTGTCTACAGATGAATATCCTTGGGTTCATAGTAATGTGTTTTTGGCACATATCTATAGTATCCTTTCTTGGTCCCTTTTCTTTTCCTCTGTGGATATTTCCTGTATTCTTTTCTTTTTCTTTCTTGGCCTTCTTTTTAGCTTTTCTTTTTTCTACTATGGGGTCATCTATAGCAAGATCGTACTTGTTACAGATGGATTTGTTGTCTGGTAATCTTGACATCTTCTGCAGAGATTTATTAACTTTCATACTAGTGCATGAATTTACCATAACTTTTGTTATGATGTTGTGTATTTCTCCCCAAGTAAAGGATTCAAAAGGCAATTGAAAAGCATCTTGTTGTCTTAGATAATCTACAAATTTTGAAGGCAATGTTGCTAAGTAGATTTGTTTCCACAAGAGATTTTTGTTATCTTTAACCTCATATATTCTCTAAATCCAGTCTCTATGAAAATATTCATAATGAGACATTTTATTACATTTAATATTCATGAGAATTATCTCATGCTTATTGGCAAGTTCAAGTTTTCCTCCACACCAATGTTCTAAAATGAATGAAGTTAGTGTCCTAATCATATTGCTTTGTGGATCTCCATCAAAATTATGAATGATATCTCCCGCTTCATCTTTCAAGATTTCATTTTCCATTTTTTCCACTATTGCTGGTGATGGCTCTGTTTCCCACCATCTCAACAAAGTTACAGTAAAGCACCGAACAATAGATTTACAAGCTTCTATTTCATTTTTCCCCTTAGGCACATGAGCTTGTATTCTGTAAACATAAGATCTATCATTTGTCGAATCTGAGCAACACTTAGATTGTCAATATTCCATTCTCTGTGTGATTCGAGATGGAAGTTATGTGTTTCTAGAAGTTTCCCTTTTCCACTGAGATTAGGTGTTGGATACTTGGTATATTGACTTTGGAGAGAATCATAGATAGGGAACAGAGGTGGTTCTGAGCTTTCAGGTTTCTCTACTTCTTTAAATAATGAGGAGATAGTCATTGACTCAAATTTTTCTTTGGCCATTTCTTTAGGGAAGAGAGAAGGAAATCTATCAACAGGCTTAACAAGATTATGAATATTTACATATCTCTTGAATAAAGAAAAAACATGAATCAATTTGTCTTTGGGGGCTATATGAAGTTTATCAAAATTTTCAGACAGTTCTTCAATAGATTCCTGAGTAGATTGCTTTCCCATATCTACTTTCCTTTCAACGTCTTCTATCCTTGTTAAGGATTCTTTAAAAAAACCTTTCAATACGGTAGTGGAATAGTTCACATCATTCAAAGTTCTGTTAATTCTATTTACAGAGACTTGTATACTGTCAAAATATTTTTTAACTTCAATAGACTTTGCACAATTCATTTCTAGTCCTTTAACTGTTGTATTCGTCCAGTTTATCTGTTCACTAGCTTTCTATATCCTACCATCAATGCCAAGGGCACTATCATCTTTTATGACCAACAGAATGGCTTTAGCACTGTTCTGTGCTTCTTCTAATACAATGCCTTTGTGAGGGAAGGTGGTAGGAGTTTCAATTTTACTACCATCTATGGCA
Organism: Pinus taeda; assembly: GCA_000404065.3. Lineage (NCBI taxonomy): Eukaryota > Viridiplantae > Streptophyta > Pinopsida > Pinales > Pinaceae > Pinus > Pinus taeda. The sequence continues at coordinate 52,983 of APFE030068892.1, forward strand.
GTCCAAGAATGTTTTGCTGAGGATGATTAAGCATATGCCATTTGTACATCCGTATTCCTCTTCCATTCATAAAAATACAACCAGACATTGTTCTTTTGCATGTATGTTTTCCATTCATGGGATAATATGATTTTTTCTTGGTATGGAGTGGTAAGGTCAAAACTTTCAGCTTCAGGATGAGTGTATAAATCCCAATTAAGCATATTTTTCATCCATTGATGATCAATTGTATGCTTCCTACATCCTTCCATAACCAAAAAGAACTTGTGCATTTCTGGTTTTGATGACTTCTTACAATTAGAAGGCACAAAGTTGTCAAATCTGGATTGAGGGATTATTTCATCAATTTGTTCTAGATATCCTAGACCATAGTGAGGCATACCAGTAGGACGCATTTTGCTAAACATGTCTTTGAGGCGGGGGTCTTCATTTTCCAAAGATGGAAGCTCATGGATCATTAATACATGATTAGTATCGTGAGGGAAAGGTATTTAAGAACACTTACGATTTGGACACGGAGTGACAGAAGTTGTAGGAGAATAGATTTAGTATTCCAACACAGATTTATGTTTAAAATATTCAAGACACCCATCCAAATGGAAAACACATAGGAAAACATATAAGGAATAGCCTTTCACAAAAAATAAGAACCAAGCGTGGTAGAAGGGACATGGTGCAAGGTTAAAGCGTGATAGATTAAATTACTGAAAATTTATTAGAGTAAAAAAGAAAAAATTATAATATTTTTATAATTTTTGGGGCTTAATTTATGTCACTTGAGGTGAAGTAATTACCCAATCTTGGATGCTATTCTATTAATGAGAGATACTTTTATAACATAAAAGTGTGATTTTTTGGGATTCAAGGTCGTTTTTTATTTTAATTATTTTTAATTTATATATTTATAAGTTATTGACTTAATTTTCGAGGATTAGGTGTTTCACATCTTTTTTTTAATCTGAATTTTTGAAATTTTCTCATTTGTAGAACAATGTCTTAGATGAATAGCCTTGACCTCTACATCATATCAAATCAAATGATACTTTGTGTTTATATATGTTTGGTTCGATCATGGAATTTGGGATTCTTGGCCAACTTACTTGTAGAAGTTTGTTAATGAAAAGGGGAGTAGAGTTCACTTATTTCTCCTACAAGTATTCAAGAATTTTCTTAAGCCATGTAATCTTTGTTTTTTGCTTTTGTAGCTATCACATATTCTATCTTTATCGTGGAATCTACAGGAACTGTTTGTTTGCTTGATCTCTAGGAAATTGCTCTTGATTCAAGGCTCATAATAAAGCCTAAAGTAGACACTCCATTTTCCTTATCTCCATCCAAGTATGAATTAGAATATCCAATCAAAATGAAGTCATCTACCTATGAGTATTATAATATAAAGTCTTCAGTTCCTTTTTAGTACTTTAGGACATTTTTGTAGCAAACCAATGTCCTTCACAGGGAGTTTGTAGAAACCTAGAAAGGATTCCAACAAAAAATGAAATATATGGTTTGATAGTGGTGAGGTAGATAAGACTTCCCACAAGTTGTATATACTTAGTTGTATCCTCAAATTCATCCACTTCTTTATATGTGAGCTTCAGATTTTGTTCCATTGGAGTAGATAAGGGCTGCATTCAACAATGCCAAATTTGCTAAACAATTCTCCAAGCTATTCTTTTCGAGAAGTGAATATGCAACTTGGATGTTTGCCCATTTAAATGGCCAAGTAATAATGAAGGTTTCCCAAATCTGTCATCTCAAATCCTTTTTTAAACTCTTTGTTTATGGATGCAATATAGTTTTTCATTGTTCGTTGTTATCAACAAATCATCTACATATACCACAAGATAAACAATAATTTTGCCAATTTTCATGAGAAACAGAGTTACATCATCAAGATTAAAATGTTTGAAGTTTAATTTTAGAATATGCTCAGTCAATTTTTTATAATAGGCTCACAATGCTTGTTTTAGGCCATATAAGGATTTGATGAGTTTACATAATTTGTATTCTCGTCCATTCACAATATAACCTTTTGGTTGAGACATGAAGACATTTTATTTTAATTTTCCATTCAAGAAAGTAGTATTCACATCCATTTTGTGAACTTTCCATCCATTCTTAGTTATTAAGGCAAAGAGAGTTCAGATGGTGGCCCATTTTGGCGTTGGGGAAAATGTCTCTTCATAATTGACACCTTCTTTTTGTGTAGATCCTTTTTCCATGAGCATTTATTTGTAGTTGTCAAGTGAGCCATCTGAACTGTTCCTGTTCATGTAGACCCACTTGTAGCCAATTGGTTCGGTTCCTAATGGAGGATCCAGTAGCTTCCATGTTTCATTCTTTATGAAAGCATCAGAATCATGCATTGCTTCTTTCCATTCATCAAGAGAAACAACTTCTTTAAAGGAATTTGGCTCAAATTTATTAGACAAATTCAACTCACAATCATATGAAACATCCATATCATCAACTAAATCAGATTCATCTACATCACCTTTATTTTTTCTAGTGGAGCTACTAGTTCATGTCTTTCCAACATTATTAAGATGAACTTTCAAGTGTTTTGGTGAGACATTTTAGGGGACCTTTGTGAGATGATCAAGGTTTCTCCATCGATTGAGATGGGGCGACATCAAAATTCAACATTCCAATTCTCTCAATCACATCACTTAAAGGGTTTTCTCGATCTGAAGAAGTGGTTGGAACTTCATGAGGGGGAGACAATGTTTCAGAAGGAGATTCCATAGATTGATCCAAGATAGTGATCCCCCCTTCGAGATGTGGAATCCCCCCTTCGTGATGTGGAATATCATTATCAAATTCATGATATCTTTTTTCATGATTGAATCTATCCAAATAATCAAATTGTTTCTAAACAATATTTTTAGTCTTAAATGATTCAAGAAAAATCACGTCTGTATACAATACAAACTTCTTATTTACCTCATCATAAATATGATATGATTTGGTGGTATCTGAATAAGCTAATAAGATGCATTTTTAACTCCTTGCATCAAGCTTGCTTCTTTGTTCCCTAGGAATTGAGGCACAACAAGTGGAACCAAAGTTCGTGAGATGCCTTACTGAAGGAATGTAGCCATACCACACTTCATAAGGAGTTTTATTTCTAAGAGCATGAGATGGACATCTGTTTTTGACACATACTGCACAAATAATTGCATCATCCAAAAACAACAACTTCACATTGTTGACAAACATCATTGAGCGAACCATGTTTAAGATAGTCATGTTCATTCTTTTAGCTACACCATTTTGTTGAGGATTGTATAGAACATTAGTTCGATGTTGAATCCCATGTTGGTGAATATAGTTTCAAATTCATTAGAAATATATTATTTTAAATTATTAGTATGAAGGGATCCAATATGTGATTGTGCATAATTTTCAATCCATTCATGAAAATTTTTAAAAGTTTCAAAAGCTTCTAATTAACTTTTAAGCAAGTATACCAAACACACCCTGGTGTAACCATCAATAAAATTCATCATATATCTATTGGCATTAAAGAAGGAACAAGCATAGGGCCACACAAATCAAAATGAATTAGTGCAATTTATCTACATGTTTTGGAAGTAGAGTCATGAAATGGTTGGTTGCTTAATACTAGGGATGAGATTTGTCCCTATAACCTATGTGTAATTTAAGGGTTACTGTTGGAAGGAAGTAGTTCTATTTTTAGGATAGGTGTCCTCGATGGGCAATACAATATGTGTTGAGATGAAATAGATGATAGTTGGAGGAAGATTGAGGTAAGTAGTTACCTGGATGATGTAAGGCATAGCTAATGGGCCACAATTATGCCACCTAGAAAGGGCTATGCATGTATAGGAAAAAATATTTCCTTATGCTTATAAGTTCTATTAAGTAAATAATAAATTGACCTTCCTAGGAAGGAATGTATATAGATGTTTTTACTAACCTAAATACAAGAAGGTGAATGTAAGGAAAAAATGAATTGTGAAGAAAAATGTATGACTTTCTTATTAGATCATGGGAAATGATAACACTGCCTAAATGACTATCATAGGAATTCATGTTGCATAACGTTCTCTTAAAGCATGAGTACAAGAGAGTGCTCTTTGGAAGGAGAGCCATATGTCGAGAAGTTAACTTAAAAGAATTGTTTGCATATAAGATGTGACATGTGAAGGGAGATAAAATCCTATAGATTATGTTTACCTTTAATCTGAATGAAAGTGCACGCGTAGGGGATGCACAGGTGTACATATGTATACGTGTATGCATATGTAGGTATGTAATGCATACATAAAGGTCATAGTGAAGTACTTGGCCTAATGCATAATTTAAATGCATGACCAAAGACATGAGTGCTTGCGTAAGCATAGGGTAGGAAGTAGAAGCTTGTTGTATGTACCTAATAGATTACTAACTTATCCTATTTTAAGAGCTTATAACTATTGAGATAATATTCTCCTTTGGTGAAACTAGTACCAGATCTCACCTAACAAGTGAGTTATAATGTCATGAATGACTAGGTATATGATAGGTTTTCTCATCAAAGAGAGAGTCCTAATTATGAGTGTGCTCATGAAGGTTTAGATATGGAGGAGTGTGAACTCCCAAGGAGGAAAAACTAACCTTAAGAAAAAATATCTAGGATGAGACAATGTGCACATTACACACTTTGCACACTATTAAGTATACATTGATACATAATGAACATGTATAATTGAAGGAAACATCGAATACACTACTGGAATGCATAAGCACAAACGAAACATTCCAAGGGTAGTGTTTGTATAAGGTCTAAGTATCGTTGTTATTGTTCAATGAGCTTAATCTTTAGGGTTGTGCTGTCTTGGAATGACGATTTAGGTAGATTGTATGCCACTCCTTAGGTATAGCTAACATGAATTCTCACCTAATAAGTGAGTAGGATGCATTTAATGGGACCTAGTATACAATAGTCTTTTCCTCGCTACTAAATATCTCATAAAGAAAAAAATTGAATATTCCATTTAGGATTTTTAATAGAATAATGGTGAAAGAATCATAATGTGAGTTAAATCAAGCCCATGATTTGGTTGTAAGTATTGTTAATAATTTACACAAGCAAGCACAACGAGAAACCTGGGGGAAAAGGATTATGTCATTATCAAAACATTGAATTGATCTCTTGATATTGATTTATAATACATGAATTTGGCCATTTTAGATCTAGCTATCGTTGAAAACTCGTCAATGGATCATGATAAATACTGTAACATTCCCTCCTGCTCCCTTGTATTATCTCAAGTTGTGGGAGGTGTTTCCTATGACTTAACTTGACCTCCAAGGTCTATTATGAGAATTGTTTTACAAAAATCCTCTTTTCCAACTTCTTTGAAACTCAAAACAAATACTACCATCACATTCTCGTGAAGTGCTTTCCGGTGATATAAATTTTATCTCAATTTGACTCCTAGATTGAAATTTATGCCCATTTGAAGTTTGGCCATTATATTACGCCACATCAAATAGGGATTTCAACGTGGCATCAAAAGTGTGGCCCATGTGGCTGTGACAAATAATCTAGAGTGGTTCAACATCACTCATGGACCCTATGTAGCATCCTCTTTTTCAGTTGCGTGTGGATTTGTTGGAATCCCGGGCTAGGATCTTGTATTTGGGTCTCGTGCAGTCTCATTGCAATCTCTAAAGGTCTAGCTTGGGTGGATAACTTCTGTTGTGACTTTGCGGTCCTTAGATGCGAAGTTAGTGATGCTACAAACCATGTGTGGTGCTGCCCATTCGTCAAAGTCATGTTGGATTCACAAATCATACCCTTCAGTCTCTGATCCAGCTCCTAGGGGGTCTTGCCTGGAAGCATCATGATTTCCTTAAACCTGATGATCGACTGCGTCTCCAATTTTGGCCTGCTAAATTCCCTGTTCAATGCAGTTTGGATATCTGTGATACCTGCGTTGGGATTTTCATTAGAATTCTTAATGTACGTGCGATCCTGCAATGCACTTATCAACATTGTCTTCTTTATGTTGTCATCCATGACTCCTTGTGCTTCCCATAAAAATTTTACCATGAACCAAATTTGGTCCAGATCTTCGTTCCCTACTCCTTTGAACACCGACAAATTTATTACGCTCGCCATATTGAACTATGGTGGTGGTGGAGGTGGTGTGGGCAGAGATGGGGCTGAAGATGGTGAAATTGGTGGTGGTGTAGGTGGGGGTGGTATGTGCAAAATTTGTTGCCTAATCAAACTGATCGCACTTATTGGTGAAACTTTCGCGAGCTCTTCCTTGCTTTCTCACCGAGTTGAAATCAAAGGGCTATTTTCTATCTCTGTGCTACCTTCATTTCTATAGATCCTCCCACTTCACATAGCCCCAAAGATCGATTTATTCACATAACCCACTTTTCACACAATAGCATTTTAATCCAAGTGTTCAAAGATTTAACGTACTTACCTTGCAGTCCTTTGAGTAAGAGTCATTCCGCCTCGCTGTAGCTGACTGAAGTGTCTATCGTGAACTAGGTAATAAACCCTCCTATAATTCGATCGAGCCAATGGTCCACATCGTGTGCGATCTTATCTTCAGATGCTTCTAGTCTACCCACCAATTTTGTAGTCCATACAATTGGTTTGTTGAGCCTACACCTTCCTTGACTCTTTGCTAACTTCGTGATCCACTTGTTCAACTCAGAGGGGAAGGATGCAAAGAAAATTTCATGGATTTCCGTATATAAGTAGCACTCTAACCACTGTTCCTTTGATACTCTCAGATTCTTGTATTCTTGTGCCACGAACTCGTGAATTTTTCTCTCCAACCACCCTTCAATTTATTTCTTTGTCAAATTCCAGTGACACAACATCAGACATCCCTTATGCAAATCTTGGTCCCAGCAACAGAACCATTTGTTGGCTTGTTGGGTCTTAACCCAGGTTCAGAGGTGATTTAGCCAAACAAATCTCGATACTATGGCCCTTTCGGCAACATTCCGGAGAGCGCGGACTGAGGTCTCACCCAAAGTAGTATGGGAGGGTGCTAGAACTACCTTTCCACACCCTAGAGATGTCTGATGAGTTCAAGTGATCTGTGGTTCGACCCTACGTGCCTGTCGCTATGCGCACTTACCTGTACCTCGCAACCTGAGATGTTGCCTTTGCACAACCCTACTCGGGGTGTAGAACGTTGCTATTACCCAAGTCCTTACTAGTATTCCATTATTAGTTTATTAACTTAGCCTACTTGCATGCATTAAGTTATACTTAGCAATATAAATCATTCATACAAGTGTGTGCAGTACATAAACAATATAATTGCAATTTATATCAAAAATGTAATAACTCAAGAATAGATACATAGAATTGGGATAAAACTTCTCTTTATTATTCTCTTCTTCAGTTACAGACTCAACTCCACCCTGCGCACTCAGCTGTAGGGGTTTGCGCACTCAACTGTGGACAACTAGGCCTCTGCGCACTCAGCTATGGACAACTAGGCCTCTACGACCCAAAGACACACTTAGAAACTTAGACTCTTGCTCTTTTCTTCTTCGCTATCCTCTACTTAGTTATCCTTTACACCTAGAGCCTTGCTCTATTTATACAATCCCATGGTCTGCAGATGTTGGGAAGCAGATTCCCCCATAGCAAGTTTTTGGGGCTTAAAGCCAAATTTTTGGTCCATGTAATGTAAAGACCCCGCAAAATGCGAGCGCAGAGCATAAGATTCTAGGGTTGTCTACCCTAAAATAATGTAAACTTAATATAGAGTGTGTCGGCTCACCCATGGTCCACAGACCATGCGATTGTATAAATAGAGCGAGGCGTTAAGTGTAAAAGTTATTCTTGATAGTCTTTGAGATGGAATAGAGAGATGATATGGTCTGATTAGAGAAAGAGAAGTAAATTTGAAGGTATTGGGTCGTAGTAGTAGGGTAGAGGCTCTGCAGCTGAGTGCGCAGAGGCCTAGTAAAGTCCGTAGCTACGTGCGCGGACCCCTGTAGCTAAGTGCGTAGGAAGGAGACAAGTTTGTACTGGATCAAGCTTGAAGGCATTATTAATAAAGATTAGTTGGTTTAATATATTTTGCATTTGGTTCATATATCTATAAATGAATGTTATGTGTTGATGATACATGTTTCTTTATCTGCATGCACTTATATGTATGCTTATGATTGAGAATCTTCTTATTAATTAACGAACAAATCCTAATTAAGGAAGAATCGGATAATTAACATTGAGTGCACTGCAGCCGAAGCGACGCAAAGGTGGGTCCACATAATACTAGAAGCTTTTGGGTATGCGTAATCTAGTAAGCGCGAAGGTTGGATCGGGCACTAATCTCCCACATCAAGACATCCCTAGGGTGCGAAAACCTGGTTCCAGCACCCTCCCATACTACCTTGGGTGAGACCTCAGTCTGTTCTCTGCAGAATGTTGCCGAAAGGGCCGGTAGTACCAGGATTTGCTTGGCTAACCTCACTATTGAACTTGGGTTAGGCACCACGCAGCCAACAAATGGTTCCGTTGTTGGGACCAAGATCTGCCTAAGGGATGTCTAATGTTGGAACACTGGAACCCAACGAAGAAGGAAAATGAAGAGTGGTTGGATCAGAAGATTCACAAGTTCCCTACACAGGAAAATAGAACTCCGCAGTTGTCTAAGAAAAGGTGGCTAGATCGCTACGTATATACGGAAATCCACGATATTTTCTTTGCATCCTTTCCAACAGAACTATATGATTGGATTGTGAGATTAGCTAACTGTCAGGGAAGGTATAAGCTCGACCAACCAATAGTGTGGACTCCGGAGTTGGTGCACAGATTAGAGGCATTAGAAGACAAGATCGCAAGAGTTGTGGACCACTGGCTAGACAGGATAATAGGGGGGTTCATCACTGAGTTCATGATAGACACAATCCTGAACTACAACGAAGCAGAATGATGTTTTCTCAAGGGACCGCGAGGTAAGTATGTTAAATCTTTGAATACCTGGATTAAGATGTTGTTATGTGAAAAACGAGTTATGCGAATTCATTAATGTTTGGAACGACGCGGAGCAGAAAGATGTACAAAGGTAGCAAGGAATTAGAAAATAGTCCCTTGATTTCACCGTCACGAGAGAGCAAGGAAGATCTCGCTCGGTTCTCTCTGAGAAGTGTGGTTAGTTTGATAAAGCAACGCATTCTACAATTACCACCTCCACCTGTGCCACCACCCGCTTCACCTCCCTCACCTCTATCTCCTCCCACTCCACCTTTATAAATCCCACAGTTCAACATGGCGAATGCGATCAAGCTACCCATATTTAGAGGAGTAGGAAATGAGGACCCAAACTAGTTCTAGTTCATGGTAAGGGCAGTGTGGGAACCGCAAGGGGTCACTGATGATAACATTAAGAAGGCTACATTGGTGAGTGCATTTCAAGACCGCGCGTTGACTTGGTATATGGAGCATTCTAATGATCACCCAAACGTGAGGATAGTGGAGATTAAAACGCGTTGAATAGAGAATTTAGCCGGCCAAAATCAGAAACACAGTCAGTCATTGGGTTCAAATAGATCGTGATGCTCTCGGGCGAGACCCCCTGGGATCTGGATCAATGACTGAAGAGTACGATTCGCGAGGCTAATATGATGCTAATGGATGCGCAACACCATGCATGGTTTGTGGCATCTCTGACACCGCACCTGAGGACGATGCTGTCACAATAGAAGCTTTCAACCCAAGCTGAAGCATTGGAAATGAAAATGAGGTTGCATGAGACTTCGATATAATATCCTGGGTTGGGAGTTCAACAAATCCACGTGAAAGTACAAAATCTATGCTTGGAGATGCAGAGTTTGAAGTAGGATAGGGCACCATGGCTAGAGGCATGCGAGGAAGTATGGTGCATAAAATGCAAAGGCCAAGGCCACGACAAGGATCACTGTCCAGTATTTGCGAACTACTTGGCAAGAGGGGGGCCAATGCCATTGAGACCAGAAGCATAGGAAGGGCCAAGAGAGACACCAATGTTATGGTGTGCGATCTGTCAGATAGGAGTGAAACACATGATAGACAACTATCACCTATTGCTGAAGTATACGTAGACTCCCCAACAGTTGTTTTGTATTTTTTGTAAGTCGGTAGGTCATGACGAGCGCACTTGTCACAGCCATGAGCTAATGATGGATCTTACCCCAGCCTATAGGATGTAGAGAGAAATGCGAGCCTATGGGGTAAGAAGAGCTTCACGGAAGCCTCCACTTTAGGTAGTAAGGACCAACCAGAGCCAGGGGTGGATCCCTCCATGCTAACTACCTTTCTGGAGAACTGCATGAAGTTGTTGCACGACAATAAGGCTGTTAAAGGACTACAAGAGCTGCTCACTCAGTGCACAGGATTGGGAGAACCGCACGTAGTCTAAAAACTGGGGAAGCATACATTGCGCACTGGGAGGGAAATGAGATTGACGGTGCAGGTTGGTGAATATGAAATGGATCAAGTTATCCTGGACCTGGGGTTGGACATGAATGTGTTACCTAAGTAAACCCGGGAACGCATCGGCAAGCCCATGTTGCAGTGGTCCCCTATTCAATTACAAATGGAAAACCAATAGAAGATCATGCCCATGGGTAGGTTGCAAGGAGTAACAGTTGATGTCGAAGGTTCAAGCACACAAACAAACTTTGAAGTGATAGAGATTGTTGATGGCAACAATCCTTATCCTGATTTTTTAGGAATAGACTAGGCAACTGACATGAATGGAGTCATCAACCTAAAGAAGAGGAAGATGATATTCAAGAAAAAGTCACTATGCATGGTAGTCCCATTAGAACCTTCCAAAGGAGCACGCTACACTGAACCTGTGCATGACGATGAAAGCGATGATGAGCTGGATTGCATTTACCAGATAACTACGTAGGACCAGGATCAAGTGAATCCCACTCTGGATGGAAGAATCTCATGGGAATGCAACAACTCCTGCACTTCAGATTTAGACGAGGAAATAGAACACTGGCAGAACCAGTTGCATGAGGTGACGACACTAAATTGCAACATGATGATCAGATCACTCCATTGCATGACATTTGAGGCAAGGGAATTGCCAACATAGGATGAGGTGACAACGATGGATAACTCCCCAGGAAAGGTTGAAAGCACAGTACCAAAACAGCAGTGGTACGCTGCGTTGGAAGAGATACTGGGCGCGACACCTGTACAGATATGGAGTACACGTCAAGGGACCATGGCATGTTGGCGCGAAGGTAAAAAGCATATACGATTACGGGTTGGAAGTCCCCATCGTTGATCAAGAACTGGGCAGCCATGACAGAGAAGTTTGCACGCTCACCTGTGTCGATGGGTACAAACATGTCAGTGCCATCCACAACCGCATTATGGATCGCCACTTGGAACCAACTGCAGCACCAGGAAAAGCGACGCACACCGTAAAAGTCACACATAGAAGCCTTCAAAAGGGTATGCGGGATCTTGAATAAGGTTCACCTGGCCAAACGAACTATTTGTGACCGGCACGTACTAGCGGTTCGAGGGGCCTTTAGGGCCATGTACAAGAATCCAAGCATGGAGACAATCCTAAAGATGACGAGCAGTGTCGAGGAGATAGGTTTGGAAGGAAGGAATCCTCACATAATTGGAACGATTCGTAGCGACCAAGGCGAAGGAACTATGCAGCCGTGTAAGGGAAAACATATGCATATTCAAGAAGTCATTCGACAGGGGTACTTGAAAATTCGCGAACTCGAAGAAGATAGAGTACGGTTGAGGAAGAAAAGCAGGATCCTGGATGAATAAATCAACAAACTGGAAACTGAAATAACATAGGCAGGCCGTGCCGAGACACTAAGCCTGATAGAACAAAAGGTAGGTAGCCATACTACTGCATTAGAAGAATTTGTGACTTTGCTACCATGGCTATAGCCGCACCTCACTGGACAAAGGAATCGGGGGAGCACACTGTATAAAGACAAACGTGAAGTGTTGATGGGTGCCAGGGTAGTTGCGGGGTACCAAAGGACTAGGCTGGAAGGTGTAGGGACATCTCGCACAGGTGGAGTAACCACCTGACTATCCATAGAGAGCATAGTCTCAACGCTCCAAGCAGTTGGAAGAGAGTGCGGGACTATAAAAGAGTCTGTATGGAAGTGGCACAATAGGAGGATTGCATGCAAGACCAGTTAGTCCTAAAGGTCGCACCCATGCATGAGAGGCCACGTTGTCGCACAGGTAGACTGGGAAGTGACCATTGGGGTCACTGTTCATGGTAAGGCATCCCATTTAAGACAAAAAGGAGTGGACGGCGGGAAATTAAGACACAGAGTCAGACCTAGATTTGAAACAATCTACCGCCAATATTGCATTAATGAGCTGAGGGAGGGGGGAATGGTCGACTTTGAATTCCGGCAGGCCTATAAATCACAGAGGTTCATCCAACGTACAATCCTTAGCATCCTAAGAATTCAGTTATTGTGCTATCAATTGCGTATGGACTTTACAGCTTTGCGACCTCGCAGATAGAGAAAAGTTCCCTCATTTGGAAACTAGCCAATTAATGAAACAAAGCAAGGAGGGGGCAATTACAGCATTGCAGCCAACGAAAATGGTTGCACGGAGTGGAGGAGGCCAGGCTACTCCACCTTCTATGGATTCCACACTTTCATCATGCCCCAATCACAATATTTGTCATCAGGAAATTGCTTTGCCTGGTGCACAATGGGTACTTGTGGTTGGAGGAGCCCATTCCCATCACGACGGAGCTTATTCATAGGATTTCTTGGCTTCCCTGTATGGGAATGGACCCCACGGAGATAGATGGCACAAGTAGAGACTTGGAGATTGCCAAGGCCATGAAAAAGAAATACAAGTTAGAGAAAAAGCAGCGGGGTTATGTTATTACTAGCATTCAAGACAAGGGGGTCTATGTAGCCACCCAGTTGCTGGCAAGAAAAGTGATGAGAAAATGTCAAGGCAACGAGGTACGAACAACGGTCATCGTGCTCGCCGAACAATGCGCAGAGTGGGTTCTGTTCAACTGGGCACAGTTCCTCTGCAAGGAGTTCCTGTTGAACTATAGGGAGACCCAGGAGTAGGGTAAGACCTTCTACTACACTTGGCTACTCTTATCCATCCTTTTAGTTGTAGGGGAATTTTCCGAGGATAGCCAGTTTCCTCCCCTTGACCAGGATTTGTTGGAGGCAGCGAAATATGCGTTGCTATGAGCAACTAAGGATGCCACGTGAATCCGCAAGACCAAGATTTTCTGGATACTTATGGAGGAGAGTGCACGAACGTGGATCAACAAACAACCGCGCATATCCCCTCGATCTATGACAGTCTGCGAAGCTTTGCAGACTTTAAGGCCGATATGCACAATGTGTACATCAGGGTGCGAAAGGATCCATAGCAGCAATGGACCACCCTCCCCTTCATCACGATTGATGACACTGTGTTCGTAGTGCTTGACTCCTGGCCACCTGAATAGCATGCATTGGATCTGGCATCTCGCGATGAGACAATGGTTCAAAGACAGAAGGATGCCGCTAAGCTACGAGCACAATAGAGGCGGAACGAACAATTTGCCAAGGAGGTGAGGTCTTCCTATGAGGCAGCAGAGGCTGCTGCAGAGCAGACCAAGGCCGCGGAAAAAGCAGCAGTAGCATCGGTAACTAGGGCCACCACAGTGTAAGAGGAAATAGGTTTGGACCAGCCCGCGGGACAAGGGATAGATGACACGACAACAGGCACATCATCAGCACAACTAAAGCGGCTGCACAATGCAGTACGGACAAGGCCCCAGAAAAATACCAAGGCTTCCAAGTTAGATGGGGAACCTATTACATTCACCGAGGGTGATCTATACATCATCAACAACACAGTTCACGAGGTCACCAGGGAGGCACTCCAGGAAGCAATGACAGAGCAGCAGAATGTGTTGGGGGCACTAAGGGCACAACTCCAGGAACTTCAGGTGTGGTCCCCACCATAGGGAACAGTAGCCATCTATGGGGCTATGGGTACATCAGCAACCGAGCAGTTGCTACGGGCCAAGTTGGCTAACACTGTCGCGTTGTTGCAGGGAACACTGGCAGTGGACAGCATAGAGGACAGAGCCGCATTAGGCTAGATTCAGATACTTGGCCTAAACTTGGCTTCCCTATCGCGGGAAATATTATACCAGCGGCAGGATGGAGCAACGACAGAGCTCCATGCTAGAGAAGGACGCGCAGTACAGATGCTCAGTGAACAACGAATCAATATTAAGCAACTAAGCCTCCAATGCAATGAAGCTGTAGCGCAGACTCAGCAATTGGAGCAGATCGTGGAGGAAGCATGTCGCCACATCCCTGAGCTAGAAATTGCACCCAAATTACTAGTGGGAATGCGGATCCACAAACTGGCCAATGGATTCTGTGAGGCAAAAGAGGAAGCAACGAGGATCGTCGCAGATTGCGGGACTGCACAGATGGTCGCCCTTACTTAGTGACTGACCAAGATGCGGGAGGCCCAAGCGCTAAAGGAATATGTGGATGCTGCACAACAAAAACAAGGAGTGATTAAAGCGCGCATCCAGCCTTGGCTTGAGGAAGCATTCACGGTCACCACCAAGATCAAGGGAAAGTTGGCGCAGATGCAGGGTATATATGTGTTAAGGTAAGGAGGTGCCCTTGAAGACGCCACATCAAAAAGTCATGCACAGCTAGTACAACGGACAACGGAAGAATGTGTTGCGGACTTATGGGAAGCAGAGAAGCTGCTGGATGACCTCTGCACGAAGATAACTACACGTCGAGTGACTGCGGATGAGTCACGATGATTGTGTTGGGGGCTTGTTGGGTAGCGGAACCCCCCGTAGCATGTTTTGGGGCTTAAAGCCCGAGTTTTGGTCCATGTAATGGAGAGACCCCGTGAAATGCAGGCACAGAGTGTAAGAGTCTAGGGTTGTCTGCCCTAAAATAATGTAAATTTAATATAGAGTGTGTCGACCTACCCATGGTCCGTGGACCATAGGATTGTATAAATAGAGCGAGGCTCTAAGTGTAAAATTCAGTCTTGATAGTCTTTGAGATGGAATAGCGAGATGTTAAGGTCTGATTAGAGAAAGAGAAGTAGATCTGAAGGTATTGGGTCATTGTAGTGGGGTAGAGGCTCTGCAACTAAGTGCGCAGAGGCCTAGTAGAGTCCGCAGCTGCGTGCACGGACCCCTGTAGCTAAGTGCGTAGGAAGGAGATGAGTCTGTATTGGATCAAGCTTGAAGGCATTATTAATAAAGATTAGTTAGTTTAATATATTTTGCATTTGGTTCATAGATCTGTTACTTAATGTTATGTGTTGATGATACCTGTTTATTTATGTGCACGCACTTATATGTATGCTTATGATTGAGAATCTTCTTAGGAATTAATGAACAAACCCCAATTAAGGAAGAATCGGGTAATTAACATTGAGCGCACTGCGGCCGAAGCGTGCAAAGGCGGGTCCACAGAACACCAAAAGCTTTTGGGTACGTGTGATCTAGTAAGCACGAAGGTTGGATAGGGCATCGATCTCCACATCAAGACATCCCTAGGGTGTGGAAACTTGGTTCCAACACCCACCCATACTACCTCCAGTGAGACCTCAGTTCGCGCTCCGCAGACTATTATCGAAAGGGTCGGTAGTACCTGTTTATTTATGTGCACACACTTATATGTATGCTTATGATTGAGAATCTTCTTAGTAATTAATGAACAAACCCCAATTAAGGAAGAATCGGGTAATTAACATTGAGTGCATTGCGACCGAAGCAGTGCGAAGGCGGGTCCACAAAACACCAGAAGCTTTTGGGTACACGTGGTCTAGTAAGCGCGAAGGTTGGATCGGGCATCAATCTCCCACATCAAGACATCCCTAGGCTATGGAAACTTGGTTCCAGCACCCTCCCATACTAACTCCAGTGAGACCTCTGTTCACGCTCCGCAAATTGTTGCCGAAAGCGCCACTAGTACCGGGATTTGTTTGGCTAACCTCACTGCTAAACCTGGGTCAGGCCCCATGCAGCCAACAACAGACCATGGGTAGGTTGATATTACATTACAAGACTAGGGCGGACAACCCTACGACTCTAACATACTTCCGCGATCGCAATTCGAGGGGATTTACAACATCATTCGATTAAAACATGGGCTTTGAGCCCCAAAACATGCCTCGGGGGGGATTCCATGCACAATAGATGTCAAGCCAAAAGGATGGTGGATTAATGATTCAAGATAGTAGAGTTTAGTGAAATTCATAATAAAAAAATTGTAGGAAAAATACATATTTAAGCTTTTAGGTATTATTGAGCACTCGGTTCTAGAAAGAAGTGTAAAAATATCCTTGGCAAATAGGTGAATCCTCTTTTGCCAATGTATTAGAGTTTTCATTGAGTGGTCTAAGATGTGGAAGGAGCTTACCTCTTCAAATTTGTGTGTTTCTTGCTAAATTCTTGTCATGGTTCCTTCCAAAAGTGAGTGAATTTTTGTATTGTTTTCCTTAGCACATTGATGATTAACTTTGAGTCTCCTAGGACTATAAGTTTGTTGACCTTCCTTGAGAGTGGATGATGGAGACCAATGAAAATAGCTAAAAAAATCAATTTAGTTGCTTGTAACATGCCCCAAAGGCCAATTATAACCTAAATTCTATGTTCTATTAGAATTAAGAATAACCCCTCCATCTCCTGTCCCCTCAATTATACAAATTCAATTCTCACCAATAATATGTTAAATTGATATCAAATAATTATTATTCAATTCTTATTAATAAAATGTTAGACTGATATCAAATATATTATAAATTGATTACTTTCCTTAAACAATAATAATAACTCAACATACATTTCTAAATAAAAATCAATAATAATTATTCCCACTACTAATTTTGACAATTAAATTATTATAATTTAAAAAAACAAAAAAAACAAACAAAGAAAACTTTATACCTACTCACACAATTATAACAAACCATATACACCCAATAATAAAACATTTAACAATGTACCATTAAAATCTATATAAAAGATTAAATTATTTAATGAAAATATAAAAAATTTAACTGTGTTTTATATAAGATATTAAATTGTTTAATAAAAATACAATGCATATTGCTAACTCACAATAATTACCATTCTTCTCATCTAAAAACATAGAATAATAAACATTCTAGGAAAAAGAATATTATAATTATATTTGTCTTCTACTTTGTCCTTCACGGTTCTGACTAGATCTCTTGTATGTGCTTTAAGTTGGTCACTTATGGGTTTCTATTGGATTTATGCCTTGTGCTTTATTTATTAATTTTTTCCCTCACGACTCCACCAAGATTTCTATAGAGGGATTTAAATTTGTCACTTTATAGTTTCCATTGGATTTTATCCACTAACAACTAATATTTTTTTTAATGTACACACAATGTCCCGACATATCCTTCCAATGTGGGTAAACATGGACCACCTGGTAGAAAATGAATTGTTATATTTAGCTGAGTACATAGCAACTGTATCCTGAAAATTATATAACAAAGGATGCTAGCAATATTAAGGATTCCCTAATGATTACATAATTGGATTTTATAAATAATTGATATTAAAGTTGATATTCAATAATAAAGTAGAATTATTGATATTATTGTTTTTAATAAGATTATGTATTTTTTTTCCAGAGAAAAAAGCGAAACTTTTTATTAAGAAAATAAAAAGTTTACATTCTGTAAAAAATTTTGAGCAGACTTGAGAGCTCTCATGATTGCTGATTTGATCTTCTTGACTGTAAAAACGAACAAAAATCTCAGTCCTTTTTTGACTGATTGTGGGCGAATAAATATGTCCTGATACTGCTGTATAGAAACTGTCTAGACTTCCTCCCTTTAGGAGGCTTAATTACATATTATACGGAGCATATATTGGGGTCTCCTTCAGAGAAGGAAAACGACCCCTTACATGACTGTAAATACAAATTTTAAAAATAGACTGACATGAACAAGAAAAGTTTTAAGTTTTCTGATTTGAAGAGCTCAAGAAAAAGTTTCAAAACAATATAGAGAAAGGCTGAAACAGATATTTTACGCCCATGACACTGCAACCAAAAAGAAAAGATGAGCCACGTTCACTGTGGAGGAGCAAAGCGGGGCTGATAAGAAGTGGGTGACTGCCCCTAACTGAGTTCTACTATGGACCAGCTGCCCATATCTTGCTGTAAGCCAGTCTTAGAAAGCTGATCTACTTCCTCGTTTTTGTCCCTGTAAATGTGGCAGATGGTAACGCTGTTAAAAGATGACTTTAAAAACAATATTTCTTCTAAAAGAGTCTTCAAAATCTGATTTTGACATGAAGCATTCCCATTAACCCATTTTATAGCATTCAGAGAGTCTCCGAAGATTTGAATTGTTAGAATGTTTCTTTGAAGTAACCAACAAAGGAGAAGGCGCAAGGCAGACAACTCAGCATAATTATTTGTACCAGGTCCTAGCCCTATAGAAGCTTTTAAGGAGTGGTCAGGATTCATATGAATGCACAGTCCAGCACCAGCCTTGTTATTCTGGGATGCTCCGTCAAAATAAGCCCAAGGAATGCCCTCCTGGATAGAAACAGGCTTGTCACGGTTTTGAGGATTTTTAGTTTCAGGGGGCGGGATGGCAGAGTAAATGGCTGTACAATTTATGGCTATGGCGGATGTGGAGGTGCCCTTGTCTTGAAACAATCTTTTGTTCCTCGCAAGCCATACTCCCCAAAAGAATATAAGAGGTAGATTTCTCATGTTTCCCTCCGGATAGTTTTGCCACCATTTCCTCCAGGCTTCTTCCAAAGGTTCTAACCCCCATTGTGCCTTTACATTGAGGAGACAGGATAACTCCTCCCATATCTTTAAAGAGACTGCACAAGATGTAAAGAGGTGGCTTATTGATTCCCCTTCTAATTTGCATAATGGGCACCTCCCTAGCCCAACTAAGTATCTGGCTTGTAAAATGTCCCAGGTTGGGACTTTTCTTTTTAGCATGCACCATAGGAAGATCCGGGCCTTAGCTGGGCATTTTAACTTCCATATGTTTTTTGACCGCCACTCTGATATTCCCCAACCTTTCTTTTTCATTAAGGTGTAACCATCTTTTGGGGTGTATTCACCTGTTTTCCCCTGCGCCCAAATCAGCAAATCAGGTTCGTTTTTAAGCCTGACATTTGAACGATGAAGTTCTTTAATGAAGGAAGCCCATTCGTTCTTCCATCTGATGTTTATTCCGAGTTCTTCATCATTTTTCCAAGCCTAACCCCAAATGGTAGAGTGGCCTACTTTCTCCACCTGGTTTACGGTGAAAATTCCTTTACTATCGAGATGTCTGAGACAACCAAGAGACAAAGCAAAAGCTTCATTACAACCTACCCAGGGGTCCCTGCCAATTCTAATGTGTCTTCCATCTCCCACTTTCCATGCCAAACCTTGTTCGATCATAGAGAAAGCCTCCACCGTGGCCTTCCAGATGACTGAGATATTCTTCTTTTTCTTTTCCTGGCTCCGAATCCAATCTTCCAAAGGAATTGGATCTATATACTTTCTTTTGACCACCCTTGTCCAAAGATTCTCCATCGAGATTAATCTCCACCCTGATTTAGCTGCCAGGGAAAGACTAAACTCAGGGAGCCTTTTAATTCCTCATCCTCCCCATTCTTTTGGCCTAGCGAGCTTTTCCCATGCCACCCAGGGAAGAACGGAATTTTCTTTTGATCCTGCCCATAAAAATCTGCAACACAACCTTCTAATTTTCTCCATTACTCCTTTGGGAACCCAGGTTAAAGCTGCCCAGTATACTGGGACGGCTAACAAGACAGATTTGATGAGGGTCAATCTGCCGACTCTGGAGAGCCACTTGAAACTCCAATGAGAAATTCTGGTTTCTATCTTTGCAATGAGCCAATTCCAATCCTCTTTCTTATATGCTGCCGGCTTTAGCCAGAAACCCAAATATTTGAAGGGGGAGTCCAGTGGCTGAAGGTGGAAGGGAAAAAGATTGGCCATCATGGATCTTTCTCTTCTGTCAAAATCTGCCACACAAACTTGAGATTTCCTAGAGTTTATCTGCATTCCAGTAGCTTTCAAAAAAAGATAAAAAAATGCATTTAAACTCCTTCAGTTCATTATATGACCCGTTAGTGAAAATCAAAATGTCATCAACAAAAAGCAGATGAGTAATGAAAAGATTTATTGCTACCTCTATGCCTTTTACCTTCTCCTCTCTTCTGGCTTTGTGAATCAATCTGCTTAGCCCTTCTGCCACTAGAAGAAACAGGAGAGGAGATAAAGGGCACCCTTGTCTAAGGCCTCTTTGGCTTTTGAAAAATGGGGAGGTTGCTCCATTGATCAGAACAGCAAAACTAACATTTGAGATACATCCCATTATCCAGCTGATGAAAGAATAGTTGAAGCCCAAATGAGTAAGCAACATCCAGAGATAAAGCCAGTTGATTCGGTCATATGCTTTGAAGAGATCTATTTTAAGAACCGCACCCTTCTTTTTCTTTTGTTTGACACTGTGAATTACCTCCTGAGCTACTCCAATGGCTTCATGAATCTGTCTTCCATCCAAAAAACCAAATTGTTCCATTGAGATGTTTCTTGACAGGATAGGGACAATTCTGATAGCTATCACCTTGGCAATGATTTTATAAATACAATTACACAAGGAGATCGGCCTGAAGTCTTCGAAGTTCTCCGGTTCATCCTTTTTTGGTATGAGAGCTATAAAGGTTGAATTAAAGGGCCTGTAGACTTCTCCTTTCTGTCTTGATTCTTCTACTACATCGATGATTTCAGAGCCTATCAGGTTAAAGAAAGAGAGAAAAAGTTCAATAGTCCAGCCATCAGGTCCGGGACTTTTTTCTTTAGCCATATTTGTCATAGCTGCTTCAACCTCCTCCTTGGAAATAGGGGTTGATAGCTCTTCTGCTTCTTCCTCCTCGACAAATCCTGGGAAACATTGAGTTGTTCTAATGACTTCTGCTATGGTGGCCTCTCCCGGATCTGAGAAAATTCTCTGAAAATGTCTCTGTCCTAGACCCGAGAGGTCTGAAAAAGAGCTGGCCACCCTTCCTTCTTCATCTTTAAGGCTCCAAATGGTATTTACAGATTTTCTTCCTTTTGCATAGTTGTGAAAAAAACTAGTATTTTCATCTCCTAATTTTAACCATATTGCTCTACTCTTGAGCCTCCATTCTTCTTCCTTGTCCAAGAGAATTTGGTTTTGAAGCTTCTCCAGATGAAGGATTCTATCCTTTGAAGCCTGCGAGATATATCTATCCTCCTCAACGCTCTCCAATTTCTTCAACTCCTCCCTGATTTTAAACAGCTCTTCATTCTGTTTCAGCTTCCTGTCCTTTGCCCAGGATATTGTCGCTTTCTTCAATCTTTTAAGGTTCTCCATAAACAGGAAGCTTTTGTCCTCTCTTGCATTTCTATCCGGATGGATCCACGTTTCCTTAAAAAGTTTATTGAAGGATGGATCTTGAAGCTAGGAAGAATTGAATTTAAAGGGGGCAGGGGGCTTTGGGGGGGGGAAAGAGAGATCCAAAAAAATAGGGAAGTGATCTGAGTTGCCTACCTCCTCAACCCACTGCCTGAGAATAGGAACTTTTGAGATTAAGTCCTCAGCTAGCAGAAAATGATCTAATCTTTTGGCGATCCGATCCTCCCCTGCTCTTCTATTCCTCCAGGTTGGCTTAAGTTTGATCGGAGAGGGATCTATGAGGTTGTTATCCAAGAGGATATTGTGGAAGAAATCCGACAAAGGGTCTTCCATGGCCGATGGACCCCATGCCTCTGCCCTTCCTATAGAGAAGTTTAGGTCACCCCCCACAATCAACAGAGAAGACTTCATCAAAGATTTTGCCATCAAATCGACCCAGAAATTCTCCCTTCCTTGACAAGGGCCATAAATGTTTACAATTAAGAGGGGATGGGAGAAATCAGGAGAGATAATCTCCATGCCCATAACTTGCTTCATCCCCCATTGATTAATGATCTTAATTCTTCCTTCTTTAAACCCAATTGCAAGACCCCCCGAATGGCCTGATGAATCCATTGCAGAAAAGTTCCATCCTGGCAGGAGAGATTTTAGCATTATTTCTACCTCTGTACCTTTCCCCAGAGTTTCTTGGAGAAAAAGAATGTCAGATTTTGAATTTAATAACCAATCTCTCAAGGCCAATTTCTTTGGTTTACTGGCCAAACCTCTGCAATTCCAGGAAGACATAATCATTTGATAACAGATTCGGGGGTCTGCACTGCTCTAAGAACCCCAGGGATAGAGTGTTGTTTTCCATCTACTACATCCAACTTGGCTTTTAGTTTTGCCTTAGAAAGGTCTGATTTTCTACCTCTCTTGTTCTTGGCAGAACCATGAGAGGTCGACTGTCCTAAACCTCCAACTACACTGGACAGCCCGGGCTTTGTTCCCATAGATCTAAGGTTATAGGGGCACGGGGTGTGATGAACCGGGGAAACAAGAGGGGGCCACTTATCTTCACATTTCAAATCAAGAGACGGCATGGCAGCTGAAATAGAATCTATATCAGGAGAGGTCTTTGCAGGTTCAATGATCTCGTTTAGGCCTTTGTTATGAGAGGGTGAATTTGATGGCAAAATATGCATAGAAGCTGAATTATGCTCAGGAGATTGTTGAGAAAAAAGAGGGGGACCTGAGCACATACCCTTTTCAGAATCGCTGATTGGATTTTGAGCTGCCGATGCGACCTTTTCAACCTCCTCCTCTGCTTCCACCAAATGTGGTTCAGTGTTCTGTGCCGCCTCTTGGATCTGGGGGTCTTCAGACGCTGGCTCTTTTTGAGTCCCCTCCATCTCCATTTCTTCAGTGGTCTGTTTCGCCATACCTTCTTTTTCCTGGGAAGCTTGAGTGTGATTGAAAACTAGCTCCCTGAATACTGAGGTCCTCCGAAAACGCCTCCTTATTCTGAACAGCAGGCAATCCTTAGCAAGGTGCCCATACTCATGACAAAGGTGGCACCTAAAGGGCAGGTGCTCGTAATCCAAGATCTGTTCGAACACATAATCTTTGTATTGCAGATTAATTTTTTTGGCAAGACCTTTACTCGGATTAAGGCTCACCAGAATGCAGGCCATCGCTCTATTCTTCGTCTCCAGAAAATACATGTCTGCTTCCAAGAAGGATCCCAATCTGTTTCCGATAGCTTTAAACATAGCTTCTGTCCATAAAAATGAGGGAAGACCCGGTGCCCTCACCCATACCGGGAACACATCTGTTTTCTCTTTGATAGCATCAAAAAGGGGGCTCCATTTTTTCATCAAAACCGGTATGTTCCCTATAATCCAGTTTCGTTCAAGAACCCACTTTGCCGCCTCCTTATATTCGAATCGGAACATGAACCACCCTTTAGCTAAACATTGAGCCTCAAACTGTAGAGGTCTATCAGAAACAAAACACTGTTCTCCCCAAGCTTGTAGGACTTTTGGCGAAAATTTCTTACCTGTCGCCCTGCCGACAATGGTGCATTCTGCTACTTCTAGGGTTTCTTCTATAGAGACTTCCATGCCTAAAACTAAGTTCCCTTAAAGCTCCTGAGATCCAATCGGCCTTTGGATTTTCTTTTCTCCCCTTTTTTCCTTAGGTCTTCTTCAGAGGCCCTAGTTTCCCCAAGACCATCTATCCATTATGATTCCTCTTGGTTCGTGTCCGTAGGGAAGTCTACCTCCGGCTGTGACTGAATAGGGGCTGAGGAAACGGGAGCGGGGTTCTCTGAAGAATGATTACCAGGTGACGCACCATCGAGACCTCCCAGCTCTCCCACTGTGGTAACAATTTGACCTTCGAAGCCTCCTGCTAGATTTTCTTCAGAGAAAGGGGTTCTCTTGGCAAAGAAACCCTAGAGAACGGAAGAAACCCTCCAGGACCCCTTGCTTTACCGAAACCTGAAGAAAGTCCCAAATTTGCTATGTCTTCAAAGCCCTTTGAGGGAAATTTCCGGCTTGACACTATTTTACCCTTGTTCTCAGAAAAAAGGGTGCCTATTGTCAATCCATCCGCCGTTGACTCCCTGACCACCTGCTTGAGAAACACCTGGTTCCGAATTCTACTGGCTTCGATGCCTGAGTCCTTGTTTTGATGCAGAAAGGAAGGGTTTACCTCCTGAGAAAAAAACTCCGGCCTCGACAGCTTGTATGCTCCAAAATACTGCTCCACGTTTTGGGCTGAAGGATCCTTTCCCCACATTGAAAGAATATCCTCCAATTCCGGGTCCAAATCCACCAATTCATTAGAGTTAACCATGGTTTAGGGAGCCGTTCCAAGTAAAGCGACAACAAACAATCAAGATTTCAAGCGCCCTTGCCCTATTCTCTTGAAAACGGAAAACCTACAGCTCCAGCGAAGGTATTATCTCCTAACTACGCGCTAAAACAAAACAGCACCAACCTCTAGCTGTCAGTCAACCAGGAGAGGCTTTCCTACGCCTGCACCAGTGCACGGAAGGCCTGTCAGCAGTCTCCCTAACCGTGACCTGATCGCGGTTCCGCCCGAAACCCTCGCCTCCAAACCATAGCCATCCCGTAAACATGTCTCCATGAATCTTTCTTCCATCTAATAAGATTATGTATTATTTAAGAAACTTGAGTATTTTTTAACTTTAATTTTTTTAACAATAAAAATTTTCTTACATAAAATAGAGAATTAAAAGTTTTAGTTTTTTTTTAATAAGTATGAATTTATATGTATAAGTCTTGCAAAAATTTAATTTTACAAATTTTTAAGAGAAAACTTTCTACAAGTGAAGTTTTATATTCATCACTTGATGGCTTTCATTATCTTGTTTTTAGGCTAGCTCTTCTCGATTTTGATTACTTTGATTTGGTTGATCAAGGGTTCCTCCACTAGAGCATGATAACCAACTAATGAATCATTGAGACTGGCAGTGTAATGAAGCAAATGGACTAAATTCCTCTTTAAATTGTTGTTTTCTTTTTCGGAATGAAAGTTTCATCCCCATGAGCTAACAAAGTTTTGAAGTTAAGCTTGAAGGATGAATTTGGAGCTATCCTCCTCTATTTTCTTTAAGTCCCCGCTTAAGGAGTAGGAGGGACGATAATTTCCATAGGAGAGAGTAGGGGGTAACTCAAATGGAGGGGGATGTTAGGGATCAAATTAGAAATATTAGGGGAAGAAAAGAAGGAATCAAAAATAAGAGGACCACTTTGGAATGACATAGTGGGGAGATATGGAGCTAAAGATGAAGAATAATACAAACAAGAGATAAGGACCATAAAAATGTGTAGAATGAGACAAATGCCAAGGATAAATACAGGGTGAAATGAGGAGATAGAAAGTGGCAATGAGTGAGAACCTCTCTATTTCTCTAATGAGAAATACAATACGAGAAATAGAGCATCAGTAGGGATCCTGAATAAATAGGAGAGAGGGCACCATAAAAGAGTGAGTATCAAAATGAAAGACAAAGCCCTCTCTCACTAAGAAGCCACAACAAATAGTCCCCTATGTATTCACCACTGACGTCATGTTGAAACACAAGAGAAGGGAGCGGTTTACATAAAAGCTCAGACAAACAAGGGAATGAATAAAGATTATACCACCTCGCAAAATCATAGATGAATCATAGGTTTTAAAGGGAAGCATTGTCCCACAAGAGAAGTGCAAGCCAACTACATTCTCGAATGAGTGGGGAAGTCTGAAACGACATATGTTAAGCCAATAGGATAGTGGATTAATTATTCAAGATAGTAGAGATTAGTCAATTTCATAACCAAAAACTTGGAGGAAAAATATATATTTAACCTTTTAGGGATCATTGAGCTATGAGTTCTTGAAACAAGGGTAAAATGATCCTTGAAAAATAGACCATGGGTTAATGATTCATGATAGTAGAGATTAGTCAACTTCATAACCAAAAATTTGGAGGAAAATTATCTATTTAACCTTTTAGGGATCATTGAGCTCTGAGTTCTTGAAAGAAGGGTAAAAAGATCCTTGAAAAATAGACCATGGGTTAATGATTCCAGATAGTAGAGATTAGTCAACTTCATAACCAAAAATTTGGAGGAAAAATACATATTTAACCTTTTAGGGATCATTCAGTTCAGGGTTCTTGAAAGAAGGTAAAAACATCCTTGGAAATAGACAAATATCGTTGTTTTCATTAAGTGGTATCAGAATGTGGAAGTAGCTTACCTCGTCAAATTTGTGCGTTTCATGCTAAATCTTTGTCAAGGTTCTTTCCAAAAGTGAGTGAACTTTTATATGATTTTTCCTTCCCACATTGATGATTAACCCTAAATCTCTTAGGACTACAAGCTCTCGATCTTTCATGAGAGTACAAGGTGAATACCAATAAAAATAACTAAAAATTCAACTTTATTATTTGTAAAATACCTCTAACCCAGGTATAATCTAGATCCTTTTGTTCTATCAAAATTACCAATAATCACTTTCTCTTCCATCTAAATTCAATTTTCTATCTAACCTACTAAAATGACATCAAATATATTATTGTTAAATTTTCATTAATAACATATTAAACTAATATAAAATATTATTTTAATAGCTTAAGACTTTATTTTAACCAATCTTATAGCTTTCAAATAAAAAATAAACTCTTAAAATTTTAACTCAAAAACTTTACGGATACATGATGAGATAACAGGTAATTTCAAGAACTTTACAAATATGATGACAAAATACTCTACTTATTTAGATCTGATAAAAGGATTTGCCGAAATATTACTCAAATCTTATATCAAGGTTTTTACAAGGAACACATACTCTAACTTTATAAAGAGAGAATATCAATGAAATTTTAAAACCAAAATATCAATCTGAACTGGCCGTACTGATTCAAAGTTCCAGTGGCGAAATATCAATCTAAACTTAAAAATTATCTGCTGGAAACTATATAAAACACTGTACAGAAATCTTAAGTTAAAGACTTTATAAGGATCAGATATCAGATATGAATGTCGATCTTAAACCAAAATTTCAATGTCATTGAGTCAATGTCAAATGAAGATCTGTGCTTTTGCTTATGAAAATTATGGGATAAAATAATTGCTAGAAATTTAACTCTAACTCTTATTCATATTAGTAATATTTCTCTTTAAAATTTCTATTAATATTTTTTTTTATAAAACTAATTTTGTAATTGTTATATATGGTTTAATTGTTAGTTAATTATACTTGAGAGATTTAAACCCAATTAAAATGATTATAATTTAACATTTAATTGAGATATTGTTTCAACTCATTAATTATAAGATTAAGATAATATTTCTATCCTAAACCAATATATGTATTTATATAACATAAAATGGGTACATAGCTGATAATTCTACGTGTATCTAGATCTAAATCCATCATAGGAAATCCCAGGACTCCGAGGAAAATGTCAGATTGATATTGTGAAAGTGGGTTAGGCTAGATCTGTGAAAGCACTGTGTTTCTGCCAAATTTGTGAGAAAACGTGCTGAAAGTGAAAGTGGATATCACGACCAAAGTGCGGAGGAGTTGAGTGAAAAAAAGCGTGCGAAAAAATTATTGCAGAATTTTGATTTGTTACTAGAAGATAGAGATAACTCTGTGGTCATGGCGGAGAAATCATGCATATAGAATAAAGTTGCTGGAAGAAGATGCCAACATAGGTAGTGGGATCGAGTGCCATGAACCT
>APFE030068898.1:4476-23098 GCA_000404065.3 Pinus taeda
GAGAAAGGACCAGCAACAACACGGATGTAGAAGGAGCTATCGTACAGATGCAATAGTGGCAGTGACAGAACCATGGGCAACAGTATAGAGGATGATGCGTAGGGAGGCCTAGCATCATCACAGGTATCGATGCTGGATGATCAAAGTAATACTCAGTGAGGAGTATTGCTAGAGCAAAGTCCTCGCTAAGAGGGAGTGTTGATTTGAGGTAGCATCGAATGTTCTCTAGCCACGAGATTTCGTGGAGAGGTTGGGGCACATGAGATCTCCAATACCCAGAAAGGGTTTGGGAAAATTCTAAACAGATAAGCAGATATTAAAATAATTAATATTTTTAATGAAGTCCCTAAGTCTAAACTTAGGGAAAATAAAATATTAATGTGTATTAATACGAATCTATGTTAGAATGGTCCAAAAGACATGGATCAAGCTAGATGTAATCTTAGCCATTGATTAGGGACTTAATCTCGACCATTGAGATGTCAACAGAAAAAGTATAAGAGGAGGCTTGAGGGTCACTTAGAGAATAAACTAAGGGAGACCAGTGAGTTCAATTTCTGGAGCGGGGTTTGCTGAGAAATTGAACCAGTGTTCTGGAGAGCAGTCAAGAGGCAGTAAGTACAGAACAAAGAGACAGAAGATCAGCACAGAAGAGGCATATGTAGAACTAGAGGAAGCCACGTAGAGCTAGTAGAGATTGTGTAGAGCTAGAAGGGCCTACGTCATCCATGCAAAGGCTGCAGGAGTGATGCAGAAGCCCAGAGAGGCTGCGCAAAGCCTCAGTAGGCTGACGCAGAGGGTTTCAGGCTGTAGCAGAGGCCAACAGGCCCTACGTTGGGTTTAGGAAAGTGCTGGAAGTTTGTCTATCTGTGGGTAAGCCAGTTTAGCACCCTGTTGTACAAGAAAATTGCTAAATAATAAAATCCTCCCTTGCTATGCCGATTTTCCCATATTGGGTTTTTCCGGGGACATTAGTCCAAAATAATTGTGTCAATGTGTGCATATTTTTGTTTCTGTATTACGATTTGATATCTACAACAATATTTATTTTAATGTTTGTTGAAGTAATTTCATGAATAACTTATGATGAAATAAGTAGGAAAAGTAAATCAGTTGCTGCAGTGATAGAATTTTCATAGAGGAACTTAGGTCTTTCAATGTTGTACAATGCTTACACATCCACGCTTCGTTAGGTAAAAGATGTAAGCATGATAGAGTTGTAAACTCTGGCATGCATTAAAAAGGAGCCATAAAATTTAAAAAAGAGCGGAACCCCGTTGCACAGATGACAACTTCAACATTGCCCATTGCTTCACTCAGTTAAGCAAAACCCTATTCTTGGCACTATCCACATCGCAGACACATGCCCTGATATTGAATCCTTTGGATATGAGTTAGGTTACAATCTATTTTCTGTTGTTTTCTATGGCGCCTGCAATGAATACCTTATGCCCAGTGTGTTATCCTCTAGATTGAACTTAGGTTGAAGGGAGGCAATTCTAGGGTAACCACAAACCAAGCTTAACCTGGTAGCTAGCCCTACTAGGTTGGGAGAGGGCTCTCTCCTTGTGGATCTCAGTCAATATGACTAGATCTTGGGGAAGAGGGACAAAGGGAATGAGAATGACATGGAATAGGGGTAAAGGGAAAAAAGGGACAAGATGATAGGGGAATAGGGATATGTGAATTTAGAGCTGGAGGGATAGGTGATAGGATGAACAGTGAGGATTTAGGGTTTTAGGCATCATTAGGGAGAATCTAGGGTTTCATATTAAACATGGAAAATGATCCTTAAACATTGGATTTTCAAACCAAAACTAAAGAGAGGGATGTCCACATATTTGTAATGATGGAAGGAGAGATAAATTTAGAGTTTTCTTGAGGGTTTGAAGGTTTTTAAGCTCTCCTACCAAAAGCGCAACACCACCCTGCCAAAATAGTAGTGCCACTTTCAAGACAACTTTGGACTACCTTCCCAGTGTCCAAATTCAGTGTGGGATAGCTCATTCGAAATCTTGTTAAATCTACTTTCCAGAAAATCTTGAACTTTTCAATTTGGAGCTCATTTTCTCTATCAAAAGCTCAATCTCCCAAGACTGGTCAAAATGTGCACAATGAGGTTGCCAAAATGCATAGTGATGTTGCAGTCAACTTTTGAGGTCTTCCTCAACTCCAAATTGACCTCATGATAGCTCATGGGAAAGCTTATCAGTTGACTCATCAAGAAAGTCATTTGGTCATTCCATATGGGAGAAAATTGATTTTACCAAGGTCACTCCAGAGGTGCATCAACCCTCCTGAGGCAAATGATGTTTTCGACATTTCTCCCAAACCATGAAACCTATGTAAAAACTGAAAGAGGTTTTTCTTCTTAGGTAAATTATGGAGAAAAAAATCTCTCAATTTTTTCAAATTCATATTTTCTTACTCAGAAACATCATTTGAATAAAACCTATCCCGATGTGTGGAACAAGGGATTTGTAGAAATGAAGGGAAATGAAGGGGATGAGGGGCTTCTAATTTCTTGAGAAAATTTTGGGAAGTAGGGGGGGATGTTAGGAAGCAAGGGAAAGTTGAATTTAATGGATTGAGTGAGGGGAAGGGGTCCAAAAGGGAAAAACACAGGCCTAACTTAGAAAAGTGTGAAATTGTAGCAATAGGCTAGGGTTTGTGGGAAAATGATGAATTTGAGGGATATCAGTGATGGGAAGTGTTTAAGAATGTATATTAAGTATAGGGGAAGGTGTATGAGCATCAGGATACAAGATTTGTTTATGATTTGACCATCCAAGAAAAATTACCTTCAAAACCCCAGGAGAGGGAAATGAGCCTTACCTAAGCATAATTGAAGCATAAACAGGGTGTAAAATGACCCATTGGAACTTGAAACAATGATGACAAATATTTGAATGATGGTACACTCAACAGAATGGTGACATGAACCAATACTTGAAAGACTTTGGAAGGAGTGAAAACAAATCCTAGACCTAATACCTAGTGACCAAATTTTACTTGAAGACTCACTGAAATGACAAGATTTGACTTTGACACCCTAAGACTACTTTATAAAAGCATGTTTGATCACTAGTGGAAAGCTGCAAAGACTGACTCTAACATTCGCTCCATTGGGATGGTAGCTCCTTGGCCAAGAACATCGTAGACCAAGTAGCCTTATCCATTGGGCATGGAGTAAAAAACTCAAACTGAAATGCATGACTGAAAACAGATGACTTGACGACACAAACTGACTTTCACTCAACTAAAAGCTAACTTAGTACTAAAACACAACTGACAAACTGGGAAAGATGCTCAAAGTGGAGCTTATTCAATAAAACCTACTCTAACTGTTTCATTCATCCCTTGATCAAGTGAAATGAAACAACCAATGCAACCAAGTAAGCATTCTAGCCGTTGTTTGAATTCTCCGCAAGTGTTTTCTTATGAACAACAAGAGAGAACTACTGAAAGGCAACTCCCATGAAATCTTGTAAACAGATCCAAATTTTCCCAGATTGAATAATATAGATTCTCTATTTGACTCCAAAAATACTGCATAAGGATCTTGAAATTCATGTGCACTGGGACTTAGCTCATCCAATGGATTACTTTTCTTCTCCTCAAACCATGAATGCAAACATTCATCTAAGCTTTGTGACGAGACTCCTACTATAAATGACAAAGAAACAGGCTGCTGGATCAAGTTTGTATCAATACTTTGTTCAACCTCATAGTTAGCTAATGGAGAAGGACTTTGACTGCAAACATCATCCAACAAATCAACTATTGGATCGTGACAAACTTGAAAAGACTGTTGCCACCCATTTTCTATTGGTTCCATTGAGATTGCATGATTTTCGACAAGTTGCTCATTTGAAGACATGCTATGAGAAATTCCCTTCAAAAACCGAAATGATTCAAAACATAATGGTACAGAATCAACTTGCATCATTTGATCATATGTTCCAGCTTCCAAGTCTTCATCTGCAACCTAACATTCAATGACATTCGAAGGCTGCAAATCTAGACATGAGAAGTCTTGAACAAGGATTTCTTTGCCCTCGAGATGGTCCAGATCAAAACTTATCAGCAGGTGATTTCTGATTGCATGAAAGTTGTCTCTGATGAACTGAAATGAAGAAAAACAAAAAGGCAAAGATCCTTCACTTAATTCAACATTTTCTACACTTTCCTCACTTCCATAGCTGATACGCATTGGCTGATCACTATATTCGAGCTGCTGAAAGTGAACTTCCTCCTTCCACAAACCAGTTGCTGATTTGTCTGCAAGATTAGCTTCTGTTTGGAGAACATAATCATCATCATACTGATCAAACTTAGGGAAATCATCAGTATAAACACATCATTAAGCATACATGTCAGATCAACAGATCTCTCTTCTCCAAGATGATCTATAAAACAATCATTATCAGATCTATGACAACTGGGATAAGAAAGGAAATGTTTTGGATTAGCCACTTGTTCTTCTTCAATCAACGAGCCATAGTCTTGAACATCATACTCATTCCTTGTGGTGATCCTTTGCATCATCTCTTCCACTGCACTTACCAAAATGTTGAGCTTTACCTCTAAAGATGTCGATTCTTCTGGATCTATGTTCTTTCTCTCTTCTTCCTCCAACTTTTCCCTTCTGATAAGCAAATTAGCCTCTACATCTACTGCACTGTTTTGCATCTCTTCAAGTATTGCAAGATTCCTTTCTCTCAGCTGAAACTCCATTTCTAGATCAAAGGCTTCTAGGTAGTGTAAAAGAGCTCATCCAGGAGGATGCCTTATATTAGCAGGCATCGAAAAATAGACTTGGTTAAACCTGGCAGAAAATTGTTGTACTGTCTCTCCTGGCTGTCTTTTCAGCTGGTTATACTCTTCTAGAATCAAGAAAGGGTTTTGTCTGACCACCCACTTGTCGAGGAACACTTTGACGAACTGCTGGAAATCTGAGATGCTCGCATCAGGCAGGGTTTTGAACCAACTCTTGACTTTGCCTTGAAAAGAAAGAGAAAAAAGCCTAATACTGATATCTTCTTCATCAATTTCAAAAAGGTTATGAAAAGACTCAAAATTAAGTACATGTCTCTCAGCAGTGATGTTGTCACAGTCACCATCAAATCTTGGTATATATAGGTAATGATTTTTAGGGAAAGCATGGGATATAGGAGGTAAAATCAGAGGCTTGTATCTATCTGGAATTTTACAAGGTATAGGAGTATTTACAAAAGCTATAGAATCAGTCTTGGTATCTTTAGGCTCATCAGTTTGAAGATGGTCATCATAAGATTTAGAAGAAGGGCCTTGATCAAGATCAAAGGCATGCAAACATTTTGTATTCACAATCTTCAAAAGGAAAGAATCAAATGCAGGACTAGGATCTTTTCTCAAATACAATATACTTCGTAAAGCCTTCTTGGCATTCTTGGGAAATGAGAATAAATAATTTATAACAAAGAACATAATGTCTTGGACGAAATTCCAACTTGAATACCTGATCTTTCCATATTGTCCTTTCATGTTTTTGTTGGTCAGGTTCATCCTCTAGTCGAGTCCTTGGATCTGATCTCGAAACTGATTTGGAGTTGCTAGGTGAATGATTTCAGCCTTTTGGTGTCTGATCGTTGTCCACCATCAACAACCAGATCCAAACTTGATATA
Organism: Pinus taeda; assembly: GCA_000404065.3. Taxonomy (NCBI): domain Eukaryota; kingdom Viridiplantae; phylum Streptophyta; class Pinopsida; order Pinales; family Pinaceae; genus Pinus; species Pinus taeda. The sequence goes on from APFE030068898.1 coordinate 10,144, forward strand.
TTTTGCTGAGGAACATAACACTACGTTCCCCAGTATGGTCGCCACTATGTTATCGCCTAGATTGACCTCAGGCTGAAGGGAGGCAATTCTAGGGTAACCACAAACCAAGCTTAACCTGGTAGCTAGCCCTACTAGGTCGGGAGAGGGCTCTCTCCTTATGGATCTCAGTCAAAATGACTGGATTAGGAACAAGATTTTATGCTAGGTATAGTAGCTCAAGGGTTTTGATTGAATTTGTTGGTGTTTTTGCTAGATCAAGAGGAGTTGGGCAATTTGGGTCTGGGAAACTAAGGTAAAATTGCAGGGGATTCTATCAAGAAAGGTAGGTATGATCTTTAGCACCTTAAAGCTTTATGGGGTGAAAGGATAGACTAGTGAGGAGCTAAGAAGGGCTTGAGCAAGTCAAGAATCCTTCCTAAACAAATGAAAACATAAACTATTGGTGTTTTCCCAAGGCAAAGCATTAAAACCTAATGTATTCCATGTATCTGACTTGAAAACAACTAATCAGAAGAGATCACATGAAAGAGGCATACATAAATAAAATGAGAACAAATTAACAGAAGAAGAAACACATGCTAAAGGCCATACCATAGGAATCCCATAAAAATAGCTGCAACTTTCTTAGCTTCTTGCCAAAACTTCTACAAAATGATAAGTGTTCAGTACATGAGCATCTAGCTGAATCCAACCCTTGCAAATGACCAAGAAAACACATAATATAGACATCTAAACTACTCATACTGACCTTTAGGGGTTGAATCCATAAGAAGAGGGGCTGTTTCAACCATTTCCCAACAAGGACTAGGAATATAGGCAATCAAACAACTTGCTTCTAAAAGTAGGGAAACTGATTCATTTGCCTCAAAACCACCTCTAACTAATGAATCTACCCTATAACACTATTTTACCATTAAATTTACATACCATGTCATCAATTACATCAGTGAAATCATCCATGAGGAGAGAGAAATTAAATTCACAGTCAAAACAGGTGAATTTTGATTTTCTAAGCAAAATGGTCATAAGCGCAGCACCACTTTCCACCTAATTTTGTAGGCCTTCCCCTTAGGCAAATTGAGCTCATGATAGCTCATTGGAAATGTCTTCAAGTCGAATTTCTAGAACACTTGGAATTTCTGGATTTGGAGCTCATTTGACCCCTCAAAACTTGATTCTCCCCAGGCTGCTTCTGTGTGTCCAAAAAGTGGTAGAAAGGTCATTTTTGGAGTGTTTTTGGACCTTCTGGTGGACTAATTTTGCTCCAAAAATTCTGAAAATTTCTAAGGTACATGTCCTTGATGCACTAAATCCAAAAATGCAAGCCATTTGTCCATTAGGTGTCCCTAGAAAAAGAGCAGCGCCCTAGACATTTTTTCTGTGTGTGCAATTTCCAAAATTTGCAAATGACAAAAATTTCTCCAAGCCCGTCCAAAATTGGTGCGCAGCTCCACCATCAAGTGATTTGATGAGGCATGGAGGCTTCAGCAAACAACCTAAGTCTATCCCCCTCCCTTGTGTGATTTTCTCTGTTGCCTAGCTTCGTCTGCTAAGGTGTCACTGCCTGTGTTTGCCTCCTCCTGATAGTCTCGGTCTTTTTGATCCATGTTTGCAAGGCTGAGGTGTATGAAGGGAATAAGCGAAAGTGTTTTTAGGAATGAGGGAATGGGAGATGAGCTTGTGACTAGGAATGGAATGGAGATAGGAAATGAGAGGGTCAACTTGTTTGCTTGAGAATTTGCTCTTGGGGAAGAGGGACAAAGGGAATGAGAATAATATGGAATAGGGGTAAAGGGAAAAAAGGGAAAAGGTGATAGGGGAATAGGGATATGTGAATTTATAGCTGGAGGTATAGGTGATAGGATGAACAATGAGGATTTAGGGTTTTAGGCATCATTAGGGAGAATTTAGGGTTTCATATTAAACATGGAAAATGATGCTTAAACATTGGATTTGCAAACCAAAACTAAAGTGAGGGATGTCCACATACTTGTAATGATGGAAGGAAAGAGAAATTTAGAGTTTCCTTGAGGGTTTGAGGGTTTTTAAGCTCTCCTGCCAAAAGTGCAGTACCACTGTCAAAAGCGCAGCGCCACTGCCAAAAGCACAGTGCCACCCTGCCAAAAGCGCAATGCCATTTTCAAGACAACATTTTTCTACCTTCCTAGTGTCAAAATTAGGCATAGAAGAGCGCGTTGGAAAGCTTGTTGAGTCTACTTTATAGAACATCTTGAATTTTTCAATTTTCAGTTCATTTGCCCTATCAAAAGCTCAATCTCTCAAGACTGGTCAAAATGTGTAGAATGAGACTGCCAAAATGCATAGTGATGTTGCAGTCAACTTTTGAAGGTCTTTCTCAACTCAAAATTGAGCTCATGATAGCTTATGGGAAAGCGCTTTGTGTCTAGTTATCAGTTGAATCATCAATAAAGTCATTTGGTCATTCCATCTAGGAGAAAAATTGATTTTACCATGGTCACTCCAGAGGTGCATCAACCCTCCTGAGGCAAATGATGTTTTCGACATTTCTCCCAAACCATGAAACCTGTGTAAAAACTAAAAGAGGTTTTTCTTCTTGGATAAATGATGGACAAAAAATTCTCTCACTGTTTTCAAATTCATCTTTTCTTACTCAGAAACATCATTTGAATAAAACCTATCTCGATGTGTGGAACATGGGATTTGTAGAAATGAAGGGAAATGAAGGGGATGAGGGGCTTCTAATTTCTTTGAGAAAATTTTGGGAAGTAGGGGGGGATGTTAGGAAGAAAGGGAAAGTAGAATTTCAAGGATTGAGTGAGGGGAAGGGGTCCAAAAGGGCAAAACACAGGCCTAACCTAGAAAAGTGTCAAATTGTAGCAATAGGCAAGGGTTTGTGGGAAAATGATGAATTTGAGGGATATCAGTGATGGGAGGTGTTTAAGAATGTATATTAAGTATAGAGGAAGGTGTATGAGCATCAAGATACAAGATTTGTTTATGATTTGACCATCCAAGAAAAATTACCTTCAAAACCCCAAGAGAGGGAAATGAGCCTTACCTAAGCACAATTGAAGCATAAACAAGGTGTAAAATGACCCATTGGAACCTGAAAAAATGATGACAACTCTTTGGATGATGGTACACTCAGCAGAATGGTGACATGAACCAATACTTGAAAGACTTTGGAAGGAGTGAAAACAATTCCTAGACCCAATACCTAGTGACCAAATTTACTTGAAGACTCACTTAAATGACAAAATTTGACTTTGACACCCTAAGACTACTTTATAAGAGCATGTTTGATCATTGGTGGAAGGCTGCAGAGACTGACTCTAAAACAGTGGAATAATTCAATGTCGGAGGTATGGTATGGCAGACGGTGATAAACTGACCAGCGGGAAGGAGAAGGGTACAACTTGCCATAGAGGAGTAGAAGGTGTGAAAATAGGGCGGAGGATGCCATAAAGAGCTGCAGAAACATGCAGGTAGGAGAAAACGTGCCAAATGCAATTTGGACAAATTGCAAATTTCCATTGGTTAGAGGGACAAACACATGGCAAGATTTTATTGGTTAGAAGGGCGAAATTTAAGCTTTCCCATTGGCCGAGGTGAACAATGTTTTCCCACCCCAAGCGAGCAAAGAGAACGCCTATTGGTGTAATTATGTAAGAACATGAACAAAGTTATTTTCAAAATTAGTAAATTTAGATGTAAATTAAAATGTATGGTTTTTATTTTTGATGGCCCTAAGCCAAGTTCATGTGCAAGGTCTAGATGCACTTTTAGAGATCTTAAAGGATACAAATATTTGATGCCTTGTCGCTTGGATTTCCCATGCACAAATAATGTCACTAAGTATGAGGCTTTGATACAATGTCTTAAAAAAGTGATAGATTTGGATGTTAAATAGCTCCAACTGATAAGGATTTACAAATAGTTATCAAACTTTTAGGAAATTCAATTCATTATATTTTAATCACCTTAAGAATTATTGAGATGAGGCATGGTTTATTATTTCTAATTTTGATACATTCAATATAAATTATGTACATTGAAGTCAAAATGCAAATGCAAATTTACTTTCAAACACAACTACTATATTTATACCATTGGGAAACTTTTCTATGGACATGTTTTCTAATGAACAATTTTCCAGACCTTCTATACTAAACAATATCACAAACCAGATATTTTTTGATGATGATGCCCCTATTTTAGAATTCCTCACATAGGGAGATACTTTTAGGGGATCAACCATTGATGAAAGTTGACATTGTGTTCAAATTAATACATTGTCTCTAGATGCAAAACCAAAGAGTGAGAACTCATTTCTTAAATATGTGGTTCGAATGGAGAAGTATCATGACTTAGAAGATAAGTTCAAGGGGGCAAAAAACTATGAATCCAATACCTATGCAATGCAATATCAGGAAATGAATCTGTGTAACAAATAACACCCACAAAATATTAATCTAGGTATTGGATACGTGCCTATTAAGAGGGCTACATTTTTTCATTTCCTCAAGAAATTATAAAGTTTTTTTTCTCCTAGAGTTACATTGATTCAAGGACCCATGACACTAAAATCATTCAGGATGTGATATAATTCAAGAAATATATAATCCTATTCAGCAAACATTCTTAGATATGTATTCAACAATATAATAACAAATGAAAATTAAACTCAATAAGTTTTTGGAGGAAAAAATAATATTTATCATACATCATTCCCTATGGGTATCCAATATGGTCCCTGTTAGGAATAAGAATGGAGAAATCAAGATTTGCATTTATTTCAAAAATATCAATAAAGCATTACATAAATATAACTACCTTGTTCCAACCATGGAACACATCCTCTAATGTGTTTTAGGTTCTAAAATTTTGTCTACGTTGGATGAATTTTCTAACACCCCAACTCCAACCCCTCGACTGTAAATATCATGTACATGCAAAGATTAGGCTAGTGGGGGTATCATGCCCATGTGCATGTATGTGTATATGTTTTGGGACCAGAGTATCAGTGTGCATATGCTCTATATGTTTTGAGGCTAAAAAGTCTGGTGTTGCAAATATGAGATTTCATGCACACCAATAAACACATTATCACTGCATACCAAATAAGATGAAAAGAGTATGGGGGGGTAAGGCCCCATGTGCATACAAAGTGGGTTTCATATAACTTAATAATTATGATAAAATTGCATTGGCTTCTCAAAAAAGTCCATGAAATGACTTGAGGGGTGTTAGGTGTCAAAAAAGAGACATGCAAATAAAAGTATGTGTGTGGGAGCTACTAAGGGTTAAATTTGTTATGTGCTCATTTGTAGTAATCAAAATCTAACATTCGTTAGATTTCTTTCATCTTACAATGTTGTTATTAGAAATACACTTGTGTTTATGATAGAATGAAATCTAGCATGTGTTAGATTTCTTTTGCTTGATAATGTTGTTGTTGGCAATAGGCTTGTGTTTTTGCTAAAAGTAAATATAACACATGTTAGATTTTTTCACCTTACATTGTTTTTATGTGCTTGTGTTTGAGCTAGAAGAAAACTTGGCATGCACTAAATTTCTTTCACAATGCAATGTTGTGGTTGGAAATTTGGTTGTTTATGCTAGAATTCTTTGACCTTGCAATGTTGTTATTGAAATTTTGGATGTGATTGTGTTAGAAGGAAATTTAACACATGCTAGATTTCTTTTATTGCAAATTTAACACATGCTAGATTTCTTTTATTGCAATATTGTTATTGGCAATATGTTTCAGTTTGTGCTAGAAGTAAATTTAGTGTGTGTTATATTTCTTTAACCCTACAATGTTGTTATGTTCTTGTGTTTATGATAGAAGGAAATCTAGCACGGGTTAGATTTCTTTCACCCTGTAATGTGCTTGTGTTTGTGTTAGAAAGAAATCTAGCATGCACTATATTTCCTTGCCCTGTAATGTTGTTGTTGTCAACATGGTTGTGTTTGTGCTAGAAGTAAATCTAGCATGTGCTAGAATTATTTCGCCTTACAATGTTTTTGTCTGCTTGTGTTTATACTAGAGGGAAATCTAAAACACATTATATTTCTTTCACCTTGCAATGTTGTTATTGGTGATGTGCTTATCTTTGGGCTAGAAGGAAATTTTGCATGCACTAGATTTATTCCACAATGCAATGTTGTTGGAAATATGGTTGCTTGTGCTAGAAGAAATCTAGTATGTGTTTTGTTGCCTTCAGCTTCTATTTGTGATAGAAATGAATCTAGCATGCACTAGACATCTGTAGTCTTATAATGTTGTTATGTGCCTGTATTTGTGCTAGAAGGAAATATAACACACATTAGATTTCTTTCAAATTGAAATGTGCTTGTGTTTGTGTTGAAAGAAAATTTAGCATAGGCTAGATTTCTTATACTCTACAATGTTGTTGTTAGAAACATGCCTGTATTTGTGGTAGACATCAATCTAGCACTTGCTAGATTTCTCACTCTATAATGTTGCTATGTGCTTGTGTTTGCCTTACAGGAAATCTAACACATGTTAGATTTTATTATACCTTGCAATGTTGTTATTGCTAACATGTTTTTGTTTGGGCTAAAAGGAAATCTAGCTTGTGCTAGATTTGTTTTGTCCTATAATGTTGTCATTGGAAATATTTATATGTTTGTTTTAGAAATAAATATAAAGCAAACTAAATTTTTCTCACCCTACAATGTTGTTATGTGATTATGTTTGCATTAGAAGGAAATATGCTATGCATTATATTTCTTTCACCTTGTAATGTTGTTATTTGCAACGCGCTTGTGTTTTTGATAAGAGGAAATCTAGCATGTGTTAGATTTGTTTTGTTTAGTAATGTTGTTGTTGGTAATATGTTTGTGAATTTGTACTAGAAGTAAATCTAATACGTGTTATATTTTTGTCACAATGCAATATTAACTTTGACAATGCAGTTATTTGTGCTAGAAGGAAATCAAATGCCTTGCATTGTTTTTATTTTGCAATGTGTTTTTGTCTATGCTAGAAGGAAATTTAGCATGCACTAGATTTCTTTTTTTCTTGCAATGTTGTTGTTGACAATATACTTGTGTTTGTGATAAAAGTAATCTAGCACATACTAGATTTCTGACACCTTGCAATGTTGTTATGTGCTTGTGTTTATGATAGAATTAAATATATCACACATTAGATTTCTTTCACCTTATAATGTTATTATTCGCAATGTGATTTTGTTTGTGCTAGAAGAAAATCTTTTGGCTGCTAGACTCCTTTTGCCTTATAATGATGTTATTGGTAATATTCTCATGTTTGTGCTAGAAGTAAATCCAATATGTATTAGGTTTCTTTAGCCATACAATAATGCTATTTACTTAAGTTTGTGCTAGAAGGAAATATAGCATGTCCTAAATTTTCTTTTACCCTAGTGTAATGTTGTTGTTGACAACATATTTGTGTTTGTGATAGAAGTAAATCTAGCACATGTCAGATTTCTTTCACCTACGAATGTTGATATGAGTTTTTTGTTTTGTTTTGTTTTTATTGTTTAGTTTAATTTTTGTTTGTTTGTTTATTTATTTATTTCTATATATGCTTAAGTTTATTTCCCCTTCTAATGTTGTTATTGGCAATGTGCTTGTGTCTAACTAGAAATAAATCTAGCATGTGCTACATTTAATTTTCTTTGCAACATTGTCGTGGAAACATGTTTGTATTTTTGCTAAACGTAATTCTAGCACATGCTAGATTTATTTCACCCTACAATGTTGTTATGTGTTTGTTTTTATGCTAAAATGAAATTTAACATACGATATATTTATTTCACCTTGCAATGTTTTTATTGACAATGTGCTTGTGTTTGTGATAGAGGGTAATGCATAATGTTTTTTTTCACAATTCGATGTTGTTGTTAGCAACATGCTTATGTTTGTACCATATCCCATTCTTAGACCACATATTCCATATGAAGGGCCTTCTAATAATGAGGGTTTAACATTTTTTATATTGTAACAACAGTCTACGTAAGCATGTACTAAAACCTCATTGTCTCTAAAAAGCAAGGTCAATTTTCATAAGCATGGATATGTCTCAGGAAAGATTATTATTGCAATGTTTTTATTGACAATGTGTTTGTGTTTGTGCTAGAAGGAAATTTAGCAAGTCCTAGATTTACTTTACAATGCAATGTTGTTGTTGCCAATCTTCTTTTATGCGATAGAAGGGAGTCTAGCATGTGTTACATTTCCATTGTCTTGCAATATTTTTAATGTCAATGTGCTTGTGTTTGTGCTAGAAGGAAATATAGCTTGTGTTTGTGATAGAAAGAAATCTAGGATGCAAATATTTATTTTGCTTTGCAACATTCTCGTTAGCAATGTGCTTGTCTTTCTACTAGAAGTAATTCTATCACATTCTCTATTTCTTTCACCTTGCAATGTTGTTATGTGTTTGTCTTTGTGCTAGACAAAGATCTAGAAGAAAATCTAATGATCGCCACACTTAATGTTCTTTTATTGTATTTTTCTTTTATGGTTTCTAAAGCAAGCTAAGACTACACGTGACTATAAAAGATAAATTTTGTGTAAATATGATGTTGTAGTTTCTACAGTTGTTTTTATTTAGTCACAATGTAATGTCTTTTGGAAATGTGCTTATGCTCATGCTAGAAGGAAAGCTAGTAGGTGCTAGCTTGCCTATAGTCACGATTAAAAGAATATAATAAATTATTTGTAGATTTTCCCACTGTAGATCACTTGGTAATGCAATGTACTAAAGCAAAACACTTGATCTACTTCTACAAACAATTGAGCGGAAGCTTAATCGAACATGAGAAATATCAAGCATGAACAGATATAACTGAGAATAAGAAGTAATCAACCATAACACAGAAGATATATCATTGGGGAAAGCACCAGCCTAAAACCCCAACTCTGTATTATCATACAAGTGGAAATATTGTTCAAGTTACAAAAAGAATCAACTCTCAAGCTATCCTGCTCTCTTTGCAATCAAACAATACAACTCACGAACTCAATAGACATAGAATATATCTTCGCCAAGCCCTCCAAGCCTCCTATTTACTTACACAATTTTGAATGGGGTCCAATGATATCACATGTGTGAATGGCCTCATCACACTCACTGTAACCTCAGGTCCAACTGCGCAATCCTTAAGGAACAAGATTCCTTCTGCATGCAAGGAATATTCACAATGGAATACTCTTGCAACTGATAGTACACTGTCCCTCCATCTGATCTCAACTAGGTCTCTGACTGAACTGGCATGCATAAGTTATCCATGAGTGAATCTTTAGTTATCTGAAATACAATAGTTACATGCATGCAAGCATTAACTAACAGAACTCTCATTAATTTAACAAACTGTTAAACTAATCTAGTTGGACTTGACTCAGTTAACTGAGCCAACTAATTACAACTCAATATTACAACTCACTCTTACCTCTTTAACTAATGGATAAATCCCTCAATCAAAGGAGAAACTGTTGCATGTCCTCACATAGAGTTCAAGTTCATAATTCCTTAACTAATTAACTCAAGATGAATTAATTAATCAATTTACAAACTACTGTTAATATCAAATTCGAATTTTACTTCCTATGTTTAGTCCAGGGACTAACTAATATAAGAAGGGATCCCGAAATACTATTTTTAGCACTTTCACTGTTCACCCATTGTAGCTAAGATCTCCAATGGCTGAATTTCTATTTATAGCAGTGCTATTTTTAGCATCTTCTATTTTTAGCATTTCTTGTTGCACATTCAACACTCCCTCTAAACAAGAAAGGGATTATCTGTAACCCCAATCCTATCTCTATGGAACTCGAACTTGCATTTTGACAATGCCTTAGTCAAAATATCTGCATCCTGCTCCTCGGTCGAAACATACTGCAACATCATGATCCTCTTGACCACACAGTCCCGTAGATGATGGTAACAAATATCTATATGCTTGGACCTGTCATGAAACACTGAATTCTCAGAGAGTTTTATGCAACTTTGATTATCACAATATATCACCATAGGATCCATCATCTGACAAAACAATCCCACTAGAATCTTCCGCATCCAAATGGCCTCGCATGCTGCCTGACTGGCAGCCATGTAATCAGCCTCTGCTGAGCTAAGTGCAACTGATCTCTATTTCCTGCTATACCAAGAAACTGCATCTGAACCAAGGTTGAATATTCCTCCAGAAGTGCTCTTCCGGTCTGATGGACTACCAACCCAATCTGCATCTATGAAGCCTTGCAGCTTCACTCCCTCTATCCGTATGTACCACAATCCGTACTGTGTAGTGCCTCTGAGATATCTCAGCACATGCTTCGTTGCCTTCCAAAACAACTTGGTAGGCTAAACCATAGCTTGACTTAGCTGGTTCACCGCAAAGCATAAGTCGGGTCATGTGTTCACCAAATACATCAGTGAACCCACCAGCTGTTGATAAAAAATAGCAGCTACTACCTCACCTGAATTAGCATCCTCCTTCCTCCAGTTCCTAGCTAGAGGAGTCTGCATGGTTTTGCACTTCTCCATGTGAAAGCGCCTGAGTATATCATTGGCATACTTGCCTTGAGACACAAATACTTCCCCATCTTTCTACCACACTTCCATGCCTAGAAAGTAGTGCATGAGGCCCATGTCCTTCATCTCAAACTCTCTTGCAAGGTCCTCCTTGCAAGATTTGATCAACTAATCATCAACTGTCAAAATCAGATCATCGACATAAAGTACAATAATCAATGGCTTACCTTCTACCATGATGTGGTAAAGGTTCACATCTGCTTCACTCTTGGTAAAGCCCAACTCGGTTAAATAGCTGTCGATCCTGGTATACCAAGCACGAGGGTGCTTGCTTCAGTCCATACAGTGCTTGCTTAAGTCGACAAACATGCGACTCGTGATCGAAGGTCTCAAATCCTTCGGGCTACTTAATGTATACCTCTTCCTCAATCTTCCCATTGAGGAACATTATCTTCACATCCATCTGATGGATCTTCCAACCCATCTGAGCTGATAGAGCTAGCATCGATTTGATAGATGCGTACCTTGCTATGGGAGCAAAGGTCTCATCGTAGTCGATCCCCTCAACCTGTGAGAAACCTCGGGCAACAAACCTTGCCTTGTGTTTCTCAACACTGCCATCAGCTACCTACTTTACCTTGTAAAGCCATCGGGAACTAACCACTGACTTGTCCCCAGGTCTAGGGACAACATCCCACACACTGTTCTGTATGATAGAATCATACTCTTCTACCATTGCATCAACCCAGACTGGTTGCTACACTGCCTCCTGAAAATAAGAAGGTTCAGTCGCTACACACTCCCCAACCAGGGCCATGTAGCTAGTTTATCTCTCGGGAGATATCCTCTATCTACGCTGAGAGGATGGCTGCCCCACATTCTCTCTTGCATCTAGCATCAATCTATCAGCTTCCTACGAGCGTTTCCACTCGTCTCTGGAAGACTCTCCAGGAGTGGTGGTCTCCTCTACTGGATCCTCTACATGTGGCTGATCCACATCATCAGGAGGCTCCTCCTCCTTTGGAACTAAAAGTTCCTCATCACCATGAAACTTGAGCTCCCTCTCAAGTGACACTCGCATGGCTCTTTGCTCGTCGAACTTCAGATCCCTCCACACTACGGTTCTTTGACTGGTAGGCAAAAACACACGATAGTTGTGGGGTATATCTGTGTACCCTAAAAGTATCCCCAACTCAGCTGTTGGGTCTAGCATATTCCGAGCATCTTTGGTCACATGACAGAAAACTGGTGATCCAAAGATGCGGAAGTGACTCACATCTGGTCGCTTCCCAAAAAATCCTCCATAGGTGTCTTCATCCTTGAAATATGATGAGGACTTTTGTTTGGAAGGTACACTGTTGTATTGCATGCCTCAACCCATAGATGAAGTGGTAGGCTTTGGTCATGCAACATAGCTCGAGCTGCTCCCACAATAGACCTGTTCTTCCTTTTGGCCACCCCATTCTGTTGTGGGTTATGAGGTGCCATCCGTTCCCATTTAATTCCTTCTGCTGCACAAAAGTCTTTTGTTGGGAAACATACTCTCCACCATTGTCGCTACACAAGGCTTTTACTTTCTTTCCTTATTCTTTCTCTGCCAAGGCTTTAAACTCACAAAAGCTCAAGAAGGTCTGATCCTTCTTTTGCATAAAGTAGATCCAGTATCTACGAGAAAAATCATCAATAAAAATAACATAGTACCTTTGCAATGTACTAAAGCAAAACACTTGATCTACTTCTACAAACAATTGAGAGGAAGCTTAATCGAACATGAGAAATATCAAGCATGAATAGATATAACTGAGAATAAGAAGTAATCAACCATAACACAAAAGATATATCATTGGGGAAAGCACTAGCCTAAAACCCCAACTCTGTATTATCATACAAGTGGAAATCTTGTTCAAGTTACAAAAAGAATCAGCTCTCAAGCTATCCCGCTCTCTTTGCACTCAAACAATACAACTCACAGACTCAATAGACATAGAATATATCTTCCCCAAGCCCTCCAAGCCTCCTATTTCCTTGCACAATTTTGATTGGGGTCCAATGATATCACATGTGTGAATGGCCTCATCACACTCACTGTAACCGCAGGTCCAACTGCGCAATCCTTAAGGAACAACATTCCTTCTGCATGCAAGGAATATTCACAATGGAATATTCTTGCAACTGATAGTACACTGTCCCTCCATCTGATCTTAGCTAGGTCTCTGACTGAACTGACATGCATAAGTTATCCATGAGTGTATCTTTAGTTATCTGAAATACAGTAGTTACATGCATGCAAGCATTAACTAACTGAACTCTCATTAATTTAACAAACTGTTAAACTAATCTAATTGGACTTGACTCAGTTAACTGAGCCAACTAATTACAACTCAATATTACAACTCACTCTTACCTCTTTAACTGATGGATAAATCCCTCAATCAAAGGAGAAAC
>APFE030068900.1:2505-26107 GCA_000404065.3 Pinus taeda
AACTCAAAGTGCCCATAGTGACACCTAAAGGCGGTCTTGGGAATGTCCTGCTCCCTCACACGAATCTGATGGTACCCAGATCTCAAATCAATCTTTGAGAAGAAACGTGCCCCTCTCAACTCTTCCATCAACTCATCGATCCTGGGTATGGGTTACCTGTTCTTCAGGGTCTTCTTGTTCAGGGCCCGGTAGTCAATGCACATCCTCAATGTACCGTCCTTCTTCTTCACCAACACTACAAAAGAAGCAAAAGGACTCGTGCTCGGTCGGATATGCCCAAGAGCGAGCAACTCCTGAATAGCCCGCTCAATCTCATCCCGATAGGCCTTGGGGTGCCTATAGGGGGTGGTAATCACGACCTGTATGCCCTGCTCAAGCTCGATGGTGTGCTCAAACCCCCAATCTGGTGGTTGTTCTGGTGGAATCTCCCCAAACACTATGGCATACCAATCAAGGATAGTCTGCATCTCTGGATGTACCGTCTGCCCTGTAATCCCTGCCTCTGATGCACGCAGCTCCACTACCCACTCTACGTCCCCCTTTCGGAAGACTGCCTCCATCTGATGAGCTGAAACAGTTTGAGGCGGATATGTGTGTTGTCCCCGTATCTTCTCATGCCTCCCTGTCTTCTCATCATCCCACTCCATCTCTAGGGTCTTCCAATCTGTCGTGACCTTCCCTAGAGTGATAAGCCACTGGACACCCAGTATCATGTTGGTGTCCGGAATATCGACCACGAAAAAGTGGTCAATTAATGTGTAGGTGCCCATCGTCACTGAAAGCTCTGGAACATAATGAGCACACGTCATGGTCTGATCTCCTGGGACCAAGACTGAAAACCCATCGAAGCTCTCTGTCTGTATACCTCTCTGCTCAACCATCTATGCATCGATGAAGTTGTGGGTCGTCCCACTATCAACCAAAACTGATACTCATTGGCCACGTACTGTCCCCCGTATGCGTAGCGTCAAATACTTGGGAACTCCTCGCAATGCTGCAAGGGCCCCTCCGGTGGGTGCAAAAGACGCACCACCTGCTGCTGGTGATGGAGGTGCAGATGTCCCTATACGGCATGGCTATCTCCTACCTCCACATCATCCTCGTCATCCTCTTCTCCACTACTCTTAGAGAAGACCTCAATAAAATGTGCCTTGCCAGCAGCACATCTATGCCCTGGTGCCCATGGCTCCTGACAGGTGAAGCACAACCGCTTCTTCTTCAGCTCCCTCCTGGCATCGTCGTCAAGTTGTACTCGTCCAGGATTCCCCTTTGGATGAGGAATCCCCACATCCTTCCCCTTAGACTGAAAAGTCTGTCTCTGGGGATAAGGTGTCCGAGTCCTGGGTAAGACATCCTGTAAGTCCCAAGTTCTGCTAATAGCGTCCTGGAGTGTGGCTGGTCTAATGGATCGGACCAAACCCCAAAGTGGCTCTGCTAACCCCTCAATATACATATAGACCCTCCGTCCCGTGGATAGGTCTGGCACCATCACAAAGACCCTCGAGAAATCTGCAATCTAGGTCTCCGGGCTCCCTGTCTGTTTGAGCCTCATCAGCTCAACAAAATGCTGCTCTGGATCCCTCCGATCAAATCGCTCCATTAATCTCCTGGTAAACTCAGCATATGTCGTCACTATGGAGTGCCCTAGTGTAACCATCCCATGAAACCACCAATCCTGGGCCTCACCATCCAAATGCAACGTTGCCACCTTGATGGCCTCTGTCTCCGACATCTGGTTAAGCTGGAAATAAATGTCCAGCTTCTCCACCCACGACTTTGCCAAACTGTTTGATGAGCCATCAAACGCAGGCAAGTGGAATCTACTCGCTGCACGGTGGGTGTCACCATCATGGTAATACCAGTACCCTCTGTGATGGTCGCGGGGTTTGCTATCCCGCTAGAGCTGAACAAAATCTCTAAATGAGAGGGCTTCCCTGAACTCCTGCCCATAACTCTTGCCCATAAGCCTGGTACTCTGTAAAATAATCGCCCATGTGTCCGGGCTCTGCCTCCTGCTGGGCTACGTCCCCCGTGTCTGCTCCTAAGAAAGTGGGCATGGTAGAGCGTGTAGGGGCATGTGAGGCCACCTGCTGCGCAGTATCACACTGCTCTGGCAAATGGTTGGATGCGCCTGATCCCTCACCAATCTGAAAAACTCGTGGGCTCTCACACTGTTTGGCCTCTACTGCCATGAATCTCTACCCCATCACCTCAATCTGCCTCGACAGATCCTGCACTGATTTGAGGAGCATATCCACAAATCTTTTCCCGTCCTCATCTCCCATTTGCTCTACGTCCCCTACTGGCTCTCTCTGTTTTGCGTCTACCACAGGTTCCTCCTGTTCTGCGTCTGCCACAGGAACATAGTCTCCCTCTCCATAGGTATTCTCCAACCTATGTCCAGTGTCTCTGTATCTCCTAACTCTGTAGCAAATATAGGGTTTTTCCCCCGGTGTCATAGATTGCTAGCTCCATAGGCTGAGCCAGATCTATGCTCTAATACCACTGTAATATTCCTCAAACCACAGCAAACTCCAACCAAATACGTGCAAGCAATATAATAACCCAGAAGTGATAAAATAACAATGGAACAACATATAATAATGTAAACCGGAAATATAAGTAGATACACAAGAAATGCAGCGAGAAATGCTAAGCCATTTTATTACTTTGAGCAATAAAATGAGTACAAGAGGTGATCAAACATATGGCACCTCGACTTGCACAAGGCAAGTGAAGAAAAGCTCTCAGAATAACAAGAAATGGCCTCTCTGCATGGATGCTGCTAGAGAATTGTTGTGTTGCTGCTACTGCTAGGAAACAAATGATGATTTGAGGTTGCTCCCCTCCTCTGAAAATGCTGAAACTCTAGAATCGGGCTCTACTCAAGAAACCCAGAAAAACCCAGGAAGCTCTCCTGGGATAATCGACCCCCGAAAATCACCCCCTTGGGGTTTTGCACAGTTCCTCAGTGCTTTGCGCTACCACTGAAGGAAACCCCTCTAAACTCTGCCTGAAACTCTGCTAAAAATCCTCCATTAGGCAAGGACTAGTCCCCTACTCAATCACCCAGCATGAATCCTCCTGCAAAAATCCCAATCCAACACTACTACCAGAAAGAACTGCCTCCCTCTCCCAGTGCTACGCAGTCCTCCAAAACACTGCTAAAACTGCTGTTGAAATGCTGATAAAGCTACTGCTGAAATGCCAAAGGAAATACCCTGCCCGAGCAGGCACTCGAAGTCCCCCAAGGCTAAGGGTGAGATCTCCGAACGGAGACACTCAATGCACTAAACAGTGTTGCAAACTAGCTAAACAGCCAGCGTGCTTAGAAGTCGAAACGACTAGCTCAAAATGCACATAACTGAATGATCCAAAATGAGGGGGCTCCTCTCTATTTTATAGCCTCTGCCTCTCACAATCCCTAGGCTCACCTCCTCCTGCGTGATTCTCCTCTTGCCACGTGTTCTTCCCTCCTGTGCAGTCCCTTCATGTGTCTGCGCAGGTCCCATTTTTGCGTCTCCCTTTTCGCCCCCCTTGGCTCCTCTTTAAGCCACAACATTGTGCTACTAGAAAGTGACTTTTTATTCTTAAAGTGAGTTATGTCCCCCGTCCTCACTTTTTTTATTTACAAATAACTATAGAAGGCAAAAATTGGGCAAAATCGAATATTCCAATTAGCCATGGCTAATTAGAAATATTACACAGATGGCTTGCTTAGTGATTGTTAGACTTATGTGGATGCTTATGGGTCATTCTTCCTTGGAGCACAGGAGACCTAGATATCATGATGCCATGGAAAGTGGGTGGCTTATTTGGAGGACAACTTAGCTTGGAGGTGTTGAAAAATGTAACTAGGTTCAGTGTTCATAATTATCATTGTACTTATAAGTATTTCATGTAAAAACAAAAAGAAGCAAAAGAATTATTATTATTATTATTATTATTATTTTCTAGTCCATATATGTTCTTCATGCTTCTAGGGTTTATTGAGTCAAAAAGAAAATTTGCCATGTGTCGAAGTCCCATTTGGACTAGTTATAAGAAAAGGAAAATTTTATTTCGAGTCAAAAGAGTCATTTTGTCACCCACAAGACCAAGTCAACATCACCTAGACAAGTATGTTAAATTTGTAACTATAGTTGGTCTTCATAATGTACTTGTGGTCACTTGATGTAATTATCTTTATCATTGCAAAGCATATTTATAAATGCTTGAGTCAAAGAAAAATTCATTTTGAGTCGAAGTCCCATTGCGACTTTTAAAAGATATAAATTTTAATTTTTAAAATGAAATTTTTGGCTCCAAAAAGTGACAAGTCAACTTCCATCCAAATCAAGTCAGCCTTAGCCAAGAGACATGTCCATTCACCCTAGACAAAGACCTAAATCTTTGTCTCATTGATCTTGGCTATCTTCTATTGTGCATGTTGTTTACTATTCTATCTACAATTTCTTATTGTTATTGGGTGATTGAATATAAATTGGAAAAGTGAATGCTACTGGAAGAAGGAAATGTTTAAGTCATTGTTACAACATAGAACACTGTGAAAAAATAACATGGTTTCAAAGCTTAGGTGAAGACAAGCCCAAGGAGACAAGAGCAATCACCCCTTGAAGATATCTTACCTGTTGTTGAAGGTCATTTGACTTGGTCAAGATGTCTACCTCATACTTCAAGATTGAGGAGAAACTAAATGATTCCTCCAACTTGGTTGCTTGGAGTGCTAGGTTGGATCTGACTTTGTAAGAGAATGATGTTAAGGTACCTGAGCCTCTGAAGAATGCAAATGTTGTTGTCAAGTCCAAGCACAAGAAAGGAGAAATCAAGGCTAAAAGGATCATATTGATTCCTTGAACGATCTTTTGATTACTTATGTCTCAAAGATGAAGAAGTTTAAGGAAATGTATGACAAGTTGATTGGAATGAATGAGGTCAACAATTTTAGCCATATCATCACTTTGAGGAATCAACTCAGGGACAACAAGATGAACAAGGGTGAAACCATTCAAGCATACTTCATGAGGATATCACAAGTCAGAGACCAGCGTCTGTCTATTGGTGAGATAGTACCTGATAGAGATATGTTGTTGATTACACTTGGAGGCCTCCCTATGTATTGGGTAACATTTATCACAACCATTAGCAAAAATGACAAGCTCCCCACATTTGATGAGCTCTAAGGCGAGCACACTCAAGAGGAGTCCAAGATGATCTCTAGAGGAAGAATTCAAAAGCATGAAGAAAGTGAACCTACTACATTTTCTACTCAAGCCAAGAAGAAGAAAAAGAAAGGAAGGCCCTCAAATTGGAAGTCAAGAAAGCAAGGTCCAGGATTCGAGAACAACAATAGAGGATTCAAGAAGGACATGTCCAAGATCCAATGCTACAATTGCCACCAGCATGGTCATTATGCCTGAGATTTTCCAAATGGAAGAAGTGCTCCAAGGAACAAATTTGATCAAAGAAGGAAGAGAGGAGGACCCCCGGAATGAGAATAGACTCATCATCCTAAGAGATCAAGGAATTCAAGGTATGATAATAATGCAACTGAAACTCAATCCGAATACTTTCTTATTTCTGCTCTTTCTAGTTCCTCTCCTCCAGATTCTTTTGATAGTTGGTTAGTAGATAGTGGGGCTTCTAGAAACTTCGCTAGTTATTGTGAAGTCCTCTCAAACCTAGTTGAGAGGGAGTCCAATTTGAAGATTATTCTTGGAGATAATGCTACATATCTTGTTAAGAGGACTAGGTTTGTTTCCTTTCATTTGGATTTTGGTCAAACTATATATCTACAAGATGTTCTATATGTGTCGAGTCGAGATTGAAAAAAAATCTTGTATCTATATTTGCCATGGAGGACAAAGGATTCAAAGTTGCTTTCATTAATGGAAAGGTCCTTGCTTGGCCAAGAAGGTCTAGCTTGAAGGATGCCTTCACTCTGGGGTCAAGAATTGAAGGCCTTTATAAAGTCAATGGAAGACCAAGCCAAGCATTGGTCCATGATAGTACTCATCAATGTGAGTTGTGGCATTGAAATTCGCTCACCTTCACTACAAAGCTTTGCCTAATGTGAGAAAGATGATTTCTGGAATGCCTAAGATACGACTAGATCATGATGGAATGTGTTAAGGATGTGTCAATGGAAAACATGTGAAGGGACCATTCTGTTCTAGTAGCAGAAGGTCTAATGGAATACTTCAACTTATACTGATCTCTATGGACTTGTTGCACCTATTTTGTCAAAAATCCAAGGAAGCAGTTGTACAAAATTTTTCAAAGTTCAGAATAATCAACCAACCAGTTCTTATGTCATTGTAAACCTAATTTCTGCAAATTATAATGTAAATGATGCTAGTATGGCCCTTTTATTATGTAACAACCTAGGTAAGCCTCTGGTTTTGGCAATGAATTCCATCCTAGGAAGTTTTTCATCTCACCGTATTATGTGTGTTTCTAAACACGAATAATCAACAGAGTTTTTCTCTCCAACTTAAACCCTAAAGCTAGGGTGGATTTTATTGACAAGGCCTTAGGTGAGTCCTAGTGTTCTTAGTCAAGTCTATTGTTAAAGTGATTTGAGAATAATCTAAGCTATTTGGCTAAGTTATTTTATTAAAGATCATTTGGTCTACTAGATCATATTGTGTCGCAGAATTGGGTAATATTTTGAGGGTCTATAACGAAAGGGTATTCCCCCTTTGAAGGTTGAATTTGTAATTATCTAATGTAAAAAATATTTTAGTGCATGGTTCCTCGCAATTAGACACCATGGCTAAAGTATTTGAAGGTGGAAAAATAATTAATCCCCTCTAAGTGTCAACGAATTAATTTTTCTGGCGAAAATAAATTAAATCCTAAGCGAGAAAATTAATTAATTTAGAGTCAAAAAATTAAAATTAGGTAAATTAATTTCTCCAAGTGGAAAATGACTAAAAAATTTGTGGGTCAAAAAGAAGCTAATTTTTGGAGGTCCCCCACCATGGCAAAAATGGATATTTAAAAAAAAAATTGACCCTTTGGACCTTGGTGGTTTAGTCAAAATAAAAATTTTCAAGAAATTAATCCAAAATAATTATTTTTGGATTAATAAAAAATGGTTTTTAAGAAAAAATTGAAAATTCCTCAAAAATAGATATTTTCGACGGTAGGTCCATGGGGTCTTGGATAGACGATGATCGGGTACTTTGTTAAGGCACTCCTTGATGTGAAGCCACCAATTCAATTCCCCGCCCTAATCGGGGTGATATATTGGACATAATGAAGATGTAGTCCCACCAAGCTTACAAAAAAAAAAGGTCGACGGCAGAGATTAAAAGATTATCAAATATTTATCAACAGTCGAAATTATTTTGACAGGGATCAAGCCAACTAGCCATTAAATTCCAATTCGATGATTTATCTATAAAATAAAAACCATTTGCTTCTCAAGTCACAATGATAGTGACTCTGGTTTAAATGTAATTTTGTAACGTTGGTGTGAAGCCACTGTTCTATTGGGAATATTTGAAATTCATAATAAAAGACTTTGGGTTCAGTTCATAGTGTCTTTGTCTCATTGATTTGTGGTACGTGCTGGGTATGTGCTTTCCTATATTGTGCTTCAATATTATGTGAATTGTTATTTCATTTGCAGATGATAGGAGCATTCTATTGGTAAGTTTTGGGCTTATCTTAGGTGATCTAACTCATTGTATGATCTAAAAATTGTCTTTTAAGAAATATAAAGAGTTTCCAGGTTTGTCGACCCTTGGGCTCCAAGTTCACAGAGTATGGGCACAGGACGACCTTGTTTGGGCTTTAGGAAATTTATGTGGTTTTCTTACTTCGCTAAGACTATGGTTAACATCTTCTTTCGAAATACATCAATCTATTGCCATTATCATAAAAAATATTCTTCAAAAAATCTTTAAAGCATTGTATATTTGTATATTTTGTAAATTATTTTTGTAAAATAATTTTTGTGAATAATTTTTCTAACCCTTGTTTTGCAGCTAGTTGGGGTTTGGGAATTTATTTTTCAATTTTTTATATATTGGGGTTTTTGGGTACTTGTAATTTTATTTGTGCAGGTAAGATTCAAGAATATTTGTTGGGTTGGAGCTAGATCTAGGCCCTTGAGAGTAAGATCTAGTCTCCAAATTTTTTGCAAGGCCAGCATCAAGAAATTTTGCAGTGAAATTGAAGATCTAAAGCAAATTTGAATTTTAGCAAGGGTTTCAAATTTGTTAAGGCCTCCAGGCCCACCGTCTTCCCATCCTAGCCTAGCCGCAGCCCTTTTCTAGCCTCCAGCCCAAGTCCGCAGGCCTATTTTGGCTGTTAAGGCCTTAGCATGGCCCTTTTAAGGGTTGTCATCATCCCTCCTAGGCCTTTCAGGCCTGGTGGTGGGCCTTAGTGGCTTCCCATCCCCTATTGTAGCCTTCTCCCTTCCTCGACCTGCTTCATTCCTCATCCTTGGGCCTCATTTCCCCTCATTCTCCCCTCCACTCAACCTCCTTAACCCTTTGTCCTCCCCTACTACCCTCCTATTCCCTTTGCTGCCTCTTGGCAGCCCTCCTCCTTGTTGTTAAGCCTTTAGGGCTTCTAGCCCTTTGCCGCAGGCCCAATCAAGGGCTTCGTCCCTTCATGGCAGCCCATTGTGGGGTTTTCTCCCTTAGTCACAACATCTTAGGGCTTGTTTGACCCTAGCCACAGGCCTAAGAGGCTTGCTGCCCCCTCTTCCTAGCCATTCCTTTACCTCTCTTCCCCTCATTTGCCTCTGTGGGTGGTTTGTCAAATTCTGGACTGATCTATTGGTGTGTTTTTACAGAGATTTGGAGATAAATTTGTATTTACAAGTGTTCCAGGCACTAGAAAAATTTTAGGCAAGTTTCTTCAAGGCCTTGAGCCTAAGGGTTTGGTCTCTAAACTCTAAGTTTTCTCACTGTTTGGCTAGAGCTAGTAAAATAATTCATAACAGTGGTGAAATCTCATTTGAATGCCTCAGAAATCATACATAAGTTGCTTAACACGGTAGGTCCATGGGGTCTTGGATAGACGATGATTGGGTGCTCTGTTAAGGCACTCCTTGATGTGAAGCCACCGGTTCAATTCCCCGCCCTGATCGGGGTGATATATTAGACATGATGAAAATGTAGTCCCACCAAGCTTACAAAAAAAAAAAATCGACGGCAGAGATTAAAAGACGATCAAATATTTATCAACAGTCGAGATTATTTTAACAGGGATCAAGCCAACTAGCCATTAAATTCCACTTTGATGATTTATCTATAAATTAAAATCCATTTGCTTCTCAAGTCACAATGATAGTGACTCTGGTTTAAATGTAATTTTGTAATGCTCGTGTGAAGCCACTGCTCTATTGGGAACATTTGAAATTCATAATAAAAGACTTTGGGGTTCAGCTCATAGTGTCTTTGTCTCATTGATCTGTGGTACATGCTGGGTATGTGCTTTCCTATATTGTGCTTCAATATTATGTGAATTGTTATTTCATTTGTAGATGATAGGACCATTCTATTGGTAATTTTTGGGCTTATCTTAGGTGATCTAACTCATTGTATGATCTAAAAATTGTCTTTTAAGAAATATAAAGAGTTTCCAGGTTCGCCGACCCTTGGGCTCCAAGTTCACAGACTGTGGGCCAAGTTCACAGACTGTGAGCACAGGCCGACCTTGTTTGAGCTTTAGGAAATTTATGTGGTTTTCTTACTTCGGTAAGGCTATGGTTAACATCTATCTTTCGAAATACATCAATCTATTGCCATTATCATAAAAATTATTCTTCAAAAAACCCTTTAAAGCATTGTATATTTGTATATTTTGTAAATTATTTTTGTAAAATAATTTTTGTAAATAATTTTTCTAACCCTTGTTTTGCAGCTAGTTGGGGTTTGGGAATTTATTTTTCAATTTTGTATATATTGGGGTTTTTGGGTACTTGTAATTTTATTTGTGCAGGTGAGATTCAAGAATATTTGTTGGGTTGGAGCTAGATCTAGGCCCTTGAGAGTAAGATCTAGTCTCCAAATTTTTTGCAAGGCCAGCATCAAGAAATTTTGCAGTGAAATTGAAGATCTAAAGCAAATTTGAATTTTAGCAAGGGTTTCAAATTTGTTAAGGCCTCCAGGCCCTGCGTCTTCCCATCCTAGCCTAGCCGCAGCCTTTTTCTAGCCTCCAGCCCTAGTCTGCAGCCCTATTTTGGCTGTTGAGGCCTTAGCATGGCCCTTTTAAGGGTTGTCATCATCCCTCCTAGGCCTTTCAGGCCTGGTGGTGGGCCTTAGTGGCTTCCCATCCCCTATCGTAGCCTTCTCCCTTCCTCGACCTGCTTCATTCCTCATCCTTGGGCCTCATTTCCCCTCATTCTCCCCTCCACTCAACCTCCTTAACCCTTTGTCCTCCCCTGCTACCCTCCTATTCCCTTTGCTGCCTCTTGGCAGCCCTCCTCCTTGTTGTCAAGCCTTTAGGGCTTCTAGGCCTTTGCCGCAGGCCCAATCAAGGGCTTCCTCCCTTCGTGGCAGCCCATTGTGGGGTTTTCTCCCTTAGTCACAGCCTCGTAGGGCTTGTTTGACCCTAGCTGCAGGCCTAAGAGGCTTCCTGCCCCCTCTTCCTAGCCATTCCTTTGCCTCTCTTCCCCTCATTTGCCTCTGTGGGTGGTTTGTCAAATTCTGGACTGATCTATTGGTGTGTTTTTACAGAGATTTGGAGATAAATTTGTATTTACAGGTGTTCCAGTCACTAGAAAAATTTTAGGCAAGTTTCTTCAAGGCCTTGAGCCTAAAAGTTTGGTCTCTAAACTCTAAGTTTTCTCACGTTTGGCTAGAGCTAGTAAAATAATTCATAACAGTGGTGAAATCTCATTTGAATGCCTCAGAAATCATACATAAGTTGCTTAACACATTAAGGAATTAATTGCATGAGTTGGGCATCTATCATTGGGTGTACTTCATTATTTCTAATGAATGTCATTTCTGTTTGAAAAGCTCACTGAAGTCTGATTCATAACAGTGGTAAAACAATCATAAAGGTGGCCTAAAATCATCTAAGCGAATCAATAATTCAATGTATCAATTGGCTTGTCATTTTTTGGCCCATTACATGGCTTATTGCTGACTGAGATAAGCATTATAAAGGTCTGAAAATATATCAGTGGCATAAGCATATTTTCATTGTCTTCTCTCTATCTCAAGTATTCTAATCTAACTTAAAAGGAAGTAAGGATTTTAGGAATTTTTGGCATATTTAGCATTGAATATCTCACCGCTGTCATTAATCATAAGGCTTCCATTGTTTCATTCTCTAATAGTTCATTGTGTAATTGATTTGTTTTATTGTGCTATTGGATAAGGACTCTAATGCTTGTTGTCTTGTGAAAGTTCCATCACAATAAAACAAATCAATTGGCCAATTGTCTTAAGTGGATCAGTGCTTCATATTGTGGATCTTTCAGCATATTGATGATCTCTTCCTTTAATAGCATATATCTTGTTGATTAGCATTTCGGCAATTGCATCATGATTATCTCTTGTTTATTGTTGCCGTTTTTTAAATTGGCACTTGTCTTGTGGTTGAGATAACCTTTTTAAGAATTGTTAAGTACTTGATATCTTAACTTGAAGTAAATCATAACTAAGTACTTAAAGAGACATTTAAGTAATTTCACCTTAAGAATCACTCAACCATCTTGTATCTCATCCTAGAGTTAGCATTGCATTAATTAACGTACCTCCAAGCATAAGCTTGGTTGAAAGAGGATAGGACCACCTTTCTCATCTAGCTTGAGGAGCCTAGCACCTCTTTAGTGGTTAATACGGTGACCTTGCAGTCATCAGAGCCGCAATCTATGCAGCATCAGAGGCACCAGATGGTTAGTATCTAAGAGGAGGTATCATTAATCAAGCCTTTGCTTGCTTCCCCTTGACCTCATTTTCACAACCTACTCTAGAGACTAGCTTCAAAATAGTTAAGAGGAAGAATATACATAGACTAGGCATTTAATTAAAAGTAACCAAGATCCTTGCATCACACCTATGTCTTAGGGTTTGCATAGCATATAGGATAGTTAAGCATTCAAGCAACGGTCGTTCATCTGGTTACTTGGTCTTTAATCGATATAAAGCAAGAAATTGACTCCATAAGGCACTGGTCTCACATCTAATAATTTAATGATTAATCTAATCCTTAAAGCTTGCTAAATCAACCAAGTGGCTAGGCCATTCAATTGTGTATCCCTGGCTTGTTGGTTGCCAACAAGTCTTGCATTCTCATCTTCCATAGGGGCTACCCCCCATAGCCTGTCATTGGGAGACAGCTAGAACGGAGAGGTCAAGGATCAGAGTGATGTCCCTTGACCTGAGTCGTTGTTGCAATGTCTATACAATCTAAGCGACAACAGGTTCCATGCCTGTGACCTCTCTTAGGGGCTATTTATAGTATATAATCTTTGTGGATGATTTTTCCCGCAAGACATGGATTTTTTTTCTTAAAGAAAAGGGACAAAGCATTTCACATGTTTAGGGACTTCAAGGCACTAGTGGAAAATCAAACTAGAAATAAGATCAAAATTTTGAGGACTGACAATGGAGGAGAATTCACTTCAAATGAATTCATAAACTTTTGCAAGGAAGCTGGAATTAAGAAGGAGACCATCAAACCTTATAACCTTGAACAAAATGGTGTAGCTGAAAGCAAGAACAACACTGCCATGGAAGCAGTCAAAGCTATGTTGCACGATCAAAAGTTGCCAATGTTTCTATGGGGAGAAGTTGCTAACATTGTTATCTATGTTCAAAATAGAAGTCCTCACCGAGTCTTAGGTGACAAGACTCTCGATGAAGTCTTCACAAGTGTGAAACTAGAGGTTGGATACTTGAGGATCTTTGGCTGCCCCGTCTACTTTCATGTGTCGAAGGAGAAGAGTACCAAGCTAGAAGCTTCAGGAAAGAAGGTATTTTTGTTAGTTATTGTGACAATTCTAAAGCTTATAGAATATATGTACCTGGTGAAAGGAACATAGAGTTTAACAGGGATGTGACATTTGATGAAGATGTTGCTCTTGGGAAAGCAAGGGGCACTCCCCCTACCAATGTTGAGAGAAAGGATGATGCCATGGATGTACAAGCAGAGCCTCCTATGCCTGAGCCTAAGCCTAATTTTGTTGATGAAGCCATGGCACCCATGGTGTTGAAATTTCTAAGTCTATTCGTTAGAAATTTTATCTGTATTCTTCTGGTTTATTTCTCCTACTTGTTAATTACAAACAACTTATTTAAACATATAAACATCGAAATAAACACAATACAGTCTCAACCATCTACAAATCAACAGTTGAAAGAAATAGCAAACACACAAGTGACACCATTATTTATGGACAACTCGTCCCCGTTAAAACCCAATGCGGGAAAACGAGTGCAACAATTCTAAGGGTTATATTATGATGCAGTATATCCTTGAGTACAACTGGGTGCCAAACTAGCCCACCCGACAGAGAAAAATAACCGACAGTAATACCTCTCTATTCAGAGGGAGATATTCAAAAAATCTGCCCCACGAAACCCTCTCAAGCAACACTGAAGCATTGTGTCAGCCCTCATGGCCTCTGCGTCAACCTCAGAACCCTATGCATCAAACCTCTGAGGCACTGCATAGCCTCTGGGACCCTCTGCGTCACTCCTGCTACCCTCTACGTGGATGATGCAGGCCCTTTGGCCTTTGCGCTGTCTTTGTTGGGCTCTACGTGGCCTGCTTTGGCTTCTGTGTCTGCCTCTCTGCCTCTGTGCTGGTCTCTCAGCACTATCTCTGCCTCTCTGTCCAGTACTCACTGCCCCTCACTGCTGATCACTAATTCGACTTCACTTAGCAACCCCCCTCTAGTAAATCGAATGACTGATCACTCTGGTGTGTTCTCCAACTGACCCTCAAGCCTCCTATTATACTTTTCCTGTTGGTCCTTCAACGACCGAGATTACATCTCTAATCAATGACTAAGATTAGATTTGGCTTGATCCATGACTTTTGGAACTTTCTAACCCAGTTTTATATTAATACCCATTAATACTTTATTTTTCCTAAGTTTAGAGTTATGAACTCCATTAAAAATAATAATTATTTTAATATCTCCGAAACTGGTTAGAATCTGCCCAAACCATTTCTGGGTCTTGGAGATCTCATGTGCCTTAGCCTCTCCACCAATTTTCATGGCTAGAGCACATCCGATGCTACCCAAAATCAACACTCCCTCTTAGTGCGGATTGTGCTTTAGTAATACTCCACACTGAGCATCACTCTGATTATACGGCACCGGTACCTGTGTTGATGCTAGGCCTCCCCGCCCAACATCCTTTGCACTGTTGCACCATGCACTACTACCCATGGCTCTGCCACTGCCACTATTGCATCCGTACGGCAGCTCCCTCTACATCCGTGCTTCTACTGATCCTTTCTCCCAACACTGCATCTGCACTGCAACCCCCTCTCATCATGCTGCATCGTGCTACTACTACTGCATTGCAACTCAGTTACTGAGAAGTAAGTAACTGATCCACCCAACTACTAACATCCCTGTTAGGCTAAAAACACTCCCGATGTTGAAGCTCTCTCTGTCGCCAACAAGTGCTCCCTCTACTGCCTTTGCGCTCCTGCAACAACTCCCTGCCTCTCACACCACTGTAAACCTCTATGTGCCATCTTGCATTGTTACAACTGCCTCTCGCATTGTTGCAACCTGCTAGCCTTGTGCTGCCCGGGGACTCCTACACTATAGCACTCTCTATCGCTTCATCCGCATCCATCTCTACCGACATCCGCCAGTACTGCTACGCTCTCTTGGAGGCTCCCGTAGCAAGGTATAATCCAAGAGGTTGGGTACCTCAAGGATCTTGCCCCTCATCGCCTGTAGTATTCCTGACTACAGCTCGATGTCTCCCCACCTCTTCTCTAGAGGTACATGAGCACTCATGGCACAATCGTCATCCACGGCCATCTCCGCTCCTC
Organism: Pinus taeda; assembly: GCA_000404065.3. Taxonomy (NCBI): domain Eukaryota; kingdom Viridiplantae; phylum Streptophyta; class Pinopsida; order Pinales; family Pinaceae; genus Pinus; species Pinus taeda. The sequence goes on from APFE030068900.1 coordinate 17,497, forward strand.
TGTTCCACTCTCTCTGAGTCTCTACTCCCCTCCTGGAAGTTCTCTTCTCGACTCCCTCTGAGCCTCGATTTCCCTCCAGGAAATCCTCCTCTAGACTCCCTCTGAGCCTCGATTTCCCTCCTGGAAATCCTTCTGCCAATAGTCGAATCATACCTCTCTGATCTCCTTTGCTCCTGCAACACTGATCTTGATTTCTTGGCTAGAAATCTGCCTAGGTAGCAACTCCCTCTACCTTGGTTTTTCCTTGTTAAGTACTGTTCTGCGCACAACACCCCACCAGTTTCACTCCTCGCAAACTGCCCACGGCTTCCTAAATCCCAGCAACCAAAAGACTGAGCCTCTAAGCTCTGCACAATCCCAGCACTAGATAAAATGCTCCCCCAACCAACTGCGTCAACCCTCCTAGTCTCTGCGTGAGCCTTTTCTGCCCTCCTTAGCCTCTACGCTGACCTCTCTCGAGCTCGAACTGATGACGCAGTCCCTCTGCGTCAACCCTTCTTCGCCGCTTTCTGCTAGGAAAGCTTGTGTCACTTGGGACAGTTGTTTCTGCTACAAATGATCTACTTCAGTTGGTACCTTCAGCTCTCCTATGATCTGCAACTTCCCTCTGATACCATGTTGAAATTTCTAAGTCTATCCGTTAGAAATTTTATATGTATTATTCTAGTTTATTTCTCCTACTTGTTAATTACAAACAACTTATTTAAACATATAAACATCAAAATAAACACAATACAGTCTCAACCATCTACAGATCAACAACTGAAAGAAATAGCAAACACAAAAGTGACATCGTTATTTTTGGACAACTTGTCCCCGAAAAAACCCAATGCGAGAAAACCAGTGCAGCAATTCTAAAGGTTATATTATTATGTAATATATCCTTGAGTACAACTGGGTGCCAAACTGGCTCACCCGACAGAGAAAATAACTGGCAGTAATACCTCTCTATTCGGAGGGAGATATTCAAAAAATCTGACCCACGAAACCCTCTTCAGCAACACTAAATCACTGCGTCAGCCCTCCTAGCCTTTCTGTCAACCTCAAAACCCTCTGCGTCAGCCCTCTGAGGCACTGTGCAGCCTCTAGGACCCTCTGCGTCACTCCTGTCGCCCTCTATGTGGATGACGCAAGCCCTCTGGCCTCTGCGTTGTCTCTGCTAGGATCTGTGTGGCCTGCTCTAGCTTCTGCATCTACCTATGCACTAGTCTCTCTGCACTATCTCTGCCTCTCTGTCCAGTACTCACTGCCCCTCACTACTGATCACTCATTTGACTTTACTTAGCAACCTCGCTCTAGTAAATCGAATGACCGATCACTCTGGTGTGTTCTCCAACTGACCCTCAAGCCTCCTATTATATTTTTCTTGTTGATCCTTCAACGACCGAAATTACATCTCTAATCAATGGCTAATATTAGATTTGGCTTGATCCATGACTTTTGGGAGCTTCTAACCCAATTTTATGTTAATAACCATTAATATTTTATTTTTCCTAAGTTTAGACCTAGGAACTCCATTAAAAATATTAATTATTTTAATATCTCCCAAACCAATTAGAATCTTCCCAAACGATTTGTGGGTCTTGGAGATCTCATGTGCTTTAGCCTCTCCACCAATTTTCATGGCTAGAGCACATCCGATGCTACCCCAAATCAACACATGGATCCTTTCAATCCCCCTCCATGTGATCCTTCCTCTACTAGAAAGAGACCATTATGGCTTCATGACACTTTACAGGATGTTGAGAGACATGTTGCCCCAAAAGGAACCTTCAGAGATAGCAAGAAGCCATGTCGATACCAGGGATACATTGTAGCTATGAGCAACATTATACAGGTTGAACCACGAACTTTTGAAGAAGTTGTGAAAGAACAAGTTTGGAAGGATGTTATGGCTAAAGAATATGAGTCCAATTTGAGGGCCATAGTACAACTGAGGCTGAGTATATTCATGAAAGTATGGTAGATCAGAATATGAGGCCAATTTAAAGACCATAGTACGATTGAGACAGAGTATATTTCTGCTAGCATGGCTACCTGTGAGGCAGTATGGTTGAGGAAGGTCTTTGGAGAGTTGTTTGAGCAAGTACTAGATACCACTGTGATATATGACAATCAAAGTGGGATCCAACTTTCAGAGAATCTGAGGTTTCATGATAGGTCCAAGAACATCGAGAGTAGATATCACTATATGCAGGATATGGTGCAGAGAGGAGCAGTAAGGCTACAACACATCTCGACTGATAAGCAGATAGTTGGCATTCTTACCAAGCCTTTGCCGAAAGGGGAGTTCTTGATCTTTAGAGAGAAGCTTAAATTGGTGGATGTGAGCCTTCATGGAAGGGGTCACATCCAGACTCTGTCTAGGTTTTGACCACAGGTTGACTGGGGTTTGATCAAATTGTAGGAAGGTTTTTGGGTTTGTTTTGACTGGGTTTGACTGAAGAAGGAAGGTCGCATTCATTGCTAAGTTGACAAAAAGTTTCCGATCAAGTTTGACCATTGACTTGACTGGTTAGGGCAGGTTGTTGATTGTACTTCTACAGGGCCTATTACCTGATACTTCATAGGAGATATCCCCAAGAGAAATTTTTCTCCATGGTGAACCTCAGCCAGCAACCAGCAGACCCTTGCAGCCTCCTACTAGCTCGTGTGCCATTTCTTTGCCACCTAAGCCAACCATGTGGTCCCTCACCCACCTATATTGATCATATGTTTGAAGGTGGGCCTCCCGAATCTGAAGGTGTATCTTGTCATTTGGTAATTGAATATTGGGTTTACTTATCATGGATACTTCTAGGTATGGATTGATGGGGGGATTTGGCGGAAAGGGTGGGGTTAGTTTTTGCTCTTGTTTCCTTGATCTCTTTTGGATGTTAACCTTGGATCTCAGTCCCGTGGGATCTCCTCAATTGACCATTTGGTTCTAGGGTGGTAATACTTGGCAAACCCCGACTTTGGGTGTGTGGTCCCGCTCCTTTATCTGCATATATTACTCCCTTTCCACTCACTATACCCCATTCATCATTTCTCCCACCTGGGTCCACATTTCCATTCTGGGTCCACATAGGGCCAACCTCCCTATTCCCTTGACCCCACCTTGGGTCAGGCTTGGAATGATGGCCTAGAGGTTGAAGCAGTTAAAAGAAAAAGAAAAAAAGTATAATTGTCCACATTTAACAGAAAATTGTACCACAAAATGCAAAAGATGGTCAGGACAAAATAATTAGCACGTGGGCAAAAGCTAATACATGAGCTCTACCCCAATCCATAGTCATCACCCTGGTTCCATAGGCCCTAGATGAAACTCCTTTATCATTCAAGAATCCATGATTGTCCCAACCCTCGGAGGGCAATGAACCGCCCTACCTAAAAAGGGTAATCACTGCTATATCTTACACATCATGCTCTTGTCCTTTGAACCCCAAGCAGTGAATTAAAGAAAATTCATAAAAAACAAAAGGCATATAAAAAAGGGTGGAAACATCGAGGTCGGGGCACCTCATGTACCATGATTTCTCCCTCCTACACATTACATACCCAAGTGTGGGCTTCCCCTTATCTAGCTACCCCCTATGCCCCAATATGTGGCCCAGGATTGCCCTTCTCATTCCCTACTCCATTCCACTTATTTATCACTTGCTACCCCCATTAGAGGAATGTACCTTGGACATATTATCCCCTTTAAGGGCTGAAACCACCTAATAAGGTACTTGGTTAACCCCCTTTGGAGCTTGGAGACACTAGCACATGCCAAAGCCCACTACGGAAGGGCATGCCATTATGAAGTGCCCACTTTGTTATCCATGATTTGTAAGCTTTGTTACCCAATTATTCTAATGACTGGTTGTACTGGAAGCCTAGGGGGCGCATTGGATCTTATGCAAGATTGCAGGTGGTTTCCATTTGGGTTTGGTTTCCCTATATGAAATCCTAACCCCTAGAGGTCTACATTGGCACATGAAGGGTGTGCATAGAGAGCCATGGGCCTCCACAGCAGCAGACAACACTCCACGGATCTTCGCAAATGCTCAGAGACTACTGGCGATCCACTTTTGGAATGATGGTGATATGCTTGGTACATTATGCCAGCAGGCCCCCGCAAGAGTCCCACACTCTTAACAGGTGTCCCAGGACTTGTACGATGCCATGGCAACATTCATTCCACCACTTGGACCCTTTCAGAGGATCTACAGGCATCTTCGATTCATATGGAGACCCATGGGGTCATTTATGTGCCCTCGACCCACTAGGAACACCACAGGTCTACTACTGGGAGAACAAGGGGCCACCCACTTGTCCATCATATTCTGAGAAATTTATTCCTCAATATGGCACTTCAGGATATTATCGAGCCTTTGGAGGGCCTTACAACATGTACCTATTATTATTTGGCCCCTTATAAAGCTTATTTTTACACTTGTAAGCTAGTTTGGTGGGCTTGTCACGAATCGGGGTTTTATTTGCACATTATTTTATCATTAGGGGCTAATGTAGGCCCATAGGCTAATTCGAACTCCTTAGGAGGCTATATATTGATGTGAGATACATTCATTTGGATCATCACTTGACTTGGGATCTCTCTAATATAGAGAACTTCACATTTTTTACATAGAGGATATTTTTAGGAGATGGATGAATTTTGACATATGGATTTGGGCTATTTATCTTGTCTTGGAGCTTTGTCTTGTAAACAAAATGTTGGTTGGATATACTCTATAACATTGTAAGTAAAATTTTAATGTTATTATTCTTGTTGTTGCATACTACTAAAATTAGGGCTAGTCGTCGCATGATTGAAATGTGGAATTGAGCATGTTTTAGCTAATTTAATGTATGGGCCAATATTATATGAATGAAATGTCCTAGAGATCATTTGTCTCGATAAGCTTGCATCGTTGCTTTGAAGTATAAATGCTTGAAGGTCACTTTTCTTTTCTTTCTCTCAACATTGGATGAAGTTGACTTTTTGGGCCTCCTTGATCAAGAAACCAAGTTCTTACTCATCATCATCCTTGACTCCATATGCCCAAGTGAATTAGGCATTGATCCCCAAAAAGGGTGGTCATCCCCTTCACCTTTTTACCATTTTCCCCAAGTCTAGCCCCATTAGGTCACCTACGGCATCAATTTCCTAGGAATTGACCCAAGGAAAAACTTCGATCTCCTATAGGCTACTGCATTGGTGGGTCCCCTCCCTCTCCCCCAAGTTTGAGGCAATTCTAACAGTGGAATCTCTGGGAATCCCAAGCCCTAGCTCTAGGATCAAATTTTTCCTAGGCATCCCCAAGGCTAGACCTCAATAGGATCAATACAACCTTTTGAAGTAAATATTCTTGTTTGGTCCCTCACCTTGTCCAGGGTAGGAACATCATTGGTTGTTGCATTCCATCCCGAACCTGGGCTAGGTCCACTTGGCCTCGTGTGGTCCCACTTCTCAATAAAGATTATTTGACAAGGACCATTTGGGAATCCAAGTTTCCCAAGGATTATAGGGATTGAGAACCTTGTTTATAAGCCTATACTTTCTCCCTCAACCCTCCAATCCTCACCCCTTACCCCTAGTGGACCAAGTCCCTTGCTTAGAGAGCAAGCAAGTTCCATTCTTCACTCCATCCTTGGGAAAAGGTTTTCAGGGTCACTTCTCACCTATCCATTGACATATACTTTACAAGTGATCCCTACATTATTGAAGCTCCTCCCGTCAGTGAAAGTGCGTAAAGGGCAGGGAGACTTAGCTGTGGTGATAGTGGGCTAAGCCTCCACCATTGCCCTTAACCTAGAAGTTGCCCTCTTAGGAACCCCTTTAGGTCCCCTGCTAGTTTGAGTGGTAATAGGGCCGAAAATTGCAGACTAGTACTTCGACCAAATTTGACTTTATCTCTCATGATTGATTGGTTTTTGGATTGTTGATTTGAAAAGTCGAGACATTGACATTGATTTGTTGATGTATGTACTATTTCTCTGCTGAACATTTGATGAATCTCGAAGATGAAGAGTTTGGTTGGGTTCTACCCCTTGAGGGGTTTTGCCCTGGTCTCTGACCTAAATCTTTGTGCCTCATTGATCTTGCTTGTCTTCTATTATGCATACTATTTATTGTTCTATCTACAATTGCTTATTGTTATTGGGTGATTGAATATAAATTGGAAAAGTGAATGCTACTGGAAGAAGGAATTGTTTAAGTGATTGTTACAGCATAGAACATTGTGAAAAATTAACAACAATGAATGAGAATGTCATTTCATCCTTTACCAACTATTGGTTAGAATCTCAGAAAGCTAAAGCCTAGAACTTATATACATATGATATGATTCCCAATCTAAATTGTTTCCACCTCTAAACCCTAGACTTCTAGAATCTCCCAAGCCTATGATTACTTGGTCACGTGTCAATGTCCCAAGATTCGCTCATTGCATTGGTTTTTGTGACTGTAGGTCAATTAATCAACTCTTGAAATTGTTAAGCACTAGCATATACATTCATACTTGAACAACTGCAATTGAAATAAGTGTATCAACATATCATTCATTTATTCATATTGATAGCCACTAGATTAAGAAGGCACTTTAATCATTGTAAATAAGCTAAAAAAGGCTTAAAGAAGATCATTCGTATTTTATGTCATATCTAAAGGCATTTTCTAGTTCGCCTCAAAAATTTTCATGATCATCGATGTCAACTATTTATACACTGTATCATGGTTTACTAACTCTTGCACAATGGCATAACCACGAAGAGAACATCACCTTTCATAACATCATGTGTGGAATTCTCTTCCAAAGGGCATAGGGCCTCATCTAAAGCTTCTGCATGTTGGGTGTTTACTGCTGTCTGCCTCTCTAGAACAGTCAGTTCTCTGTGGAACTCAGCTGATTCCTTTCCTACCTGATACATGTTAATCATCCCTATTTCAGCAAAAATTTAAAAGAAAAATGCAAGAATCTCATGACCATACAAGTATTGCATACAGAGCTGCCAGATATCTGCATGATAGTGTTCCATGTCTAGCCCAAAAAAGGCCATGAATCAAAGTAGTCTTTGGAAAATATAATTAACAAAATCACTGTACATATAATTAGGAATGCCAACAAAAACTGCACTAACTCACAGCAACAAGTTTTTCACGCAAAAACTCGAGTTGAGTGTCCAAATCCATATCTGATGATCTGTCTCCACATGATGATCCAAAAACACTTAACTTGGTATTCTTCTGGAAGAGCATAGACATGATAAGTATTAGCAACCTCTCAATCCTCTATGTTATAGTAAAAAAAGCTTTTATGCAAACTAGAACATTACAAAAAAACAGAATTAGGTAGAACACCATAGAAATGGAAACCTCTAAAGCTACCATAGAACATTGTTAGCGAGAATCCATAAGAGAGAGGGAACAACCACCCTCTTCCAATTCTTTTTTCCATCCCAACTATGGCAAATGGAACATTTAGAGTGTCCACTTGAAATTTTGGACACACTAATCATCTACACAGTTTTATTCCGAAATATTTCTGACAATATGAGCAACTGTGAAAATATGCTTTTGTTGAATGTAATAAGGTTCTCATGGTTTCTCCAGAAGAATTACTGTTAAATTGGCAACTAGGGCCAAACTCCATTTGGATCAGCTTATTTATGTCAGCTGATGTTTTTATTGGATCCCTCTCGTCGAGAGGTGTAGGATCGATCTAAAGATCATCCGATTCCGATAAGTATTTATGGAGATATGAATTTATTTTGGTTATGTAATTATTATCAAGCCGACCAGCACTTGAGTAGGCTCAGAAGCCCAATAGACGTGTCTATTCACTATCCACGTTTTAGTATAAATTGGGGACGTTTTGTTGTCATTTGAATACACATCTTTATGATTAGTCTCCTCCTCTCCACGTATCTGGGTTTTTGGAGCAGGAGAGAAACACCATAAGAGTATACGCTGGCCTATCTGGGATCTTAAGAAACCCTAGACGCAGACAAGACAGAGGCTCCTATACACAGTAAGCTGCAGTCAAGGGGAAGCTTCATACGCAGTCTTGTAGACTCCTTATTCACATTGAAAGGCAGCCGCAGTAATAAAGGTCAGGCCGCAGTAAGCCGCAGCCATAAATCGAACAGCAGTAAGACAGATCTCGGGTTTCCTCTCTGAGATTTGTAAGACAGATCTCGGGTTTCCTCTCTGAGATTTCGGATGAACAGAAGGAGCAGATTCACATCACCTTAGGGCAGACAGTCTAGTTCTCGGAGGGCTAGAAAGAACAGAAAGGCAAGCTAAATCTCAGATGCATGGAGGAGCAAACAGGACCTCGGATGGATGGTTGATCTCGACATAAGAAGTATCCATAGTCCTGGTAAATCGCAGTATCAACAGTATGATCTGTCTCGGATCTATGATTGTGAAGGAGCATGACAATCTCGACATTCCTGTAAATGAATCTGCCTGGACATATATATTTGCTATCTCAGACATACATGTATTCTCTGCCTAAATGGAAAGTAGATCTCGGTGGATCTACTTCATAAGCAGTCAATGTGATTCAGAACTCTTACTGTCCTCACTGTCTCAGTCTAATGGAGACCACAGTGATCCTGAAAGTGCTATCTCAATATCAAC
>APFE030068900.1:33421-80267 GCA_000404065.3 Pinus taeda
TTGGTTGAGACTAGTCTGGGACTAGTGGTACGCACTCTAAGACTGACTTCGGGTCAGTGGAGAATGGTATAAGACATTCTCGATCAATTCTTCTTCTTCTTCATAGTTCAGCAGAGCAGAGTTGAGCAGAGCAGAGCCAGCAGAGTTGAGCAGAGCAGAGCCAGCAGAGCTGAGCAGAGCAGAGCCAGCGTAGCTGAGCAGTGCAGAGCTAGCAGAGCCGAGCAGAGCAGAGTTGAGCAGAGCAGAGCTAGCAGAGACAGCAGAGCTGAGCAGAGCAGAGCCAGCATAGCTGAGCAGTGCAGAGCTAGCAGAGCCGAGCAAAGCAGAGCAAAGCTAGCAGAGCTGAGCAGGGTTGGGCAGAGCAGTGCAGGGCACTGATGGCAGAGATAGTACAGTCGAACTTATGGATCACTGGATGGAGTTCTCCCTAGTTGAGAGGGAGTGTTAAATTGGCAACTAGGGCCAAAATCCATGTGGATCAGCTTATTTATGTCAGCTGATGTTTTTATTGGATCCCTCTCGTCGAGAGGTGTAGGATCGATCTAAAGATCATCCGATTCCGATAAGTATTTATGGAGATATGAATTTATTTTGGTTATGTAATTATTATCAAGCCGACCAGCACTTGAGTAGGCTCAGAAGCCCAATAGACGTGTCTATTCACTATCCACGTTTTAGTATAAATTGGGGACGTTTTGTTGTCATTTGAATACACATCTTTATGATTAGTCTCCTCCTCTCCACGTATCTGGGTTTTTGGAGCAGGAGAGAAACACCATAAGAGTATACGCTGGCCTATCTGGGATCTTAAGAAACCCTAGACGCAGACAAGACAGAGGCTCCTATACACAGTAAGCTGCAGTCAAGGGGAAGCTTCATACGCAGTCTTGTAGACTCCTTATTCACATTGAAAGGCAGCCGCAGTAATAAAGGTCAGGCCGCAGTAAGCCGCAGCCATAAATCGAACAGCAGTAAGACAGATCTCGGGTTTCCTCTCTGAGATTTGTAAGACAGATCTCGGGTTTCCTCTCTGAGATTTCGGATGAACAGAAGGAGCAGATTCACATCACCTTAGGGCAGACAGTCTAGTTCTCGGAGGGCTAGAAAGAACAGAAAGGCAAGCTAAATCTCAGATGCATGGAGGAGCAAACAGGACCTCGGATGGATGGTTGATCTCGACATAAGAAGTATCCATAGTCCTGGTAAATCGCAGTATCAACAGTATGATCTGTCTCGGATCTATGATTGTGAAGGAGCATGACAATCTCGACATTCCTGTAAATGAATCTGCCTGGACATATATATTTGCTATCTCAGACATACATGTATTCTCTGCCTAAATGGAAAGTAGATCTCGGTGGATCTACTTCATAAGCAGTCAATGTGATTCAGAACTCTTATTGTCCTCACTGTCTCAGTCTAATGGAGACCACAGTGATCCTGAAAGTGCTATCTCAATATCAACATATAGATATACTATAATTACGATGAAGAGAATTTCGGTGATGACTGTGTCTACTGCAGCCCTAACATAATAAAGTACAACAGCATAAGATCATGGTCACTCTTACCATCCTCATTGGCTGGGTCTAATGAAGATCATAGTAATCCTGTAGTTGCTCAGCATTGATGTGATCACATTGGAGAGTATTTAAGTGATGACTGTGTCTACTACATTCTAAGCATAATCTTCAGCGATAAAATGCCATCTGTTAGAACAGCATGATGCATGGGCAACATGATAAAGATCATGGGCAGCACAGTGATGTATGAGAAGCTTGAGCAGCATGATGCAGATCATGGACAGCATGATGTATGGACAGTGTGATCATGAGCAGCATGTTGGTGCTACACTGTAAGGTACAGCAAATGGACGAGATGCTGGACGATGATAGGTGAAGGAGTCACCTTGAGAATCAGTTGAAGCAGAATGTCTTCAACTGATCTCATCGTTATACGAAATAATCTATGTTAGATCTAGACAAGTCAAAGTGTTGACTTCTATTGTAAATGTACTCTCTCTCTCTCTGCTGAACTTTGAAGATAAAAGAAGATTTGACCAAAGGGTTTCCCCACACATTGTGGGGTTTGTCCCTGGCTCGCGCTATATCTTGTGTCCTCTTGTCTTGGCTTGTCTTCTGCGATTTGTATTTATGTTCTATCTGCAGTTTATCGTAATGCTGATGTGGTTGCTAACTGTGAAAAATTAAATAAATTGCTCTTGCATAGAACATACCTAAAATTAACAATTACCCTCCAGGTGAGACACATTAATTTACAACAAATCACTCAGATGGCAACTATTACCTTCTAGCTGAAACATATTTATTTACAACAAATCACTCAAATGACAGCTATGAGTGGGAAACAAGTGTTGAAGAACTTCAAAAATATTTGGTAACAGAGCTTGCCAATTTTAACAATCATGAACAACATTTCAAGGAGTTAAATGAAAAGATCTAACAACCCAACAAACTATCTCTGTGACAAGCACAAAAATTGATGGATAAGATAGTTCAATTGGCAATGTCTGTGGAAATAAAGTCTCACCAAACCGGAAGTCTTGGGTTCAAATCTTGTGCTATCCCCCCGATCGGGGTGAGAAGTTGAACATGATGAAGATAATATATGATAATTTCATTTATGTCTAATAAATGACAACAAAAACATGTCAATGGGACCACAGTGTAAAATAGTGCCAATACAATGTGGGAGAACAAAACAGCTCCTATATAAAGCAAAATGCATAATGTGAAGTATTGTTCAAGAGTAAAGCCCCAAGCACTAGCCCACAGAGCAGAACTGGAAAAAAAAAATGTAAAAGGAGAGTATATCCAAAATCCCGAATACAAATAATGAAAGCATATTAGGGCATACCAGGGTTAGCTCTCCAAACATGTAAAGAGCTAATGGAGGAAACTATGTATAGAGGACTATCCAAAAGAGGACTTTAAAAAAGAGTTGGACTGCACAATGTGTTGTTGCCTTGAAGAGGTAGCCTACCAATAAGACCTAGAAGCACTAGTCTTATGACTAGTATGAGATATGGAACAACACTATCGCTTTGAAGTTTGGTCTCTGGCAAATAGAGATGGGCCTTCGCCTCCTCACTGATCTGGGACCTCGAGCAATGCTACTGTCAATGTGTCACTTGGTCCTCTTACACCATATTTTGAATGGGATGTCCAAGGACAATTTTCATGACATATTGAAGGATGATGCTTATGGACTTCCTATGTACCAATAGCAAATCAAGGACATTATCGTGGTGTACATGTTATCCTTGGTACTACCCTTATGGTTTATTTGAACCTTGGCCTACTAAGAGGAAGGTGGCAATCATGGGGTATGACTTGGCACAATCAGTTTGTCATGGCTTTTTCACTCTCTTCAGCATATCAAATGGATTGGTCATGTTTGTACCATTTTTGGAAGTTGCTTCAGTGGCATATCATGTATTTTTCATCTTGTTGCAAGTGCTTGTCCATGGTTATAATTGTTGAGGAGACCCCATTGTCATATGAAGAAGACCATTCTCAAGGTCAAGGTCATGCTCAAGGTCATTTTATTTAGAGGTCAAGCACCCATTGAGTGCTTCTAAGGTTTGTCCTAGTGTCAAGAAGTCAATAGAGTCATTGTCATATGAAGAAGACTCCATTGGGCACATTGTAACATGTCAAAAGAATTATTTTTGTATTTAAAGGTGTCAAAATACTCCCCCAAGACCAAGTCATCTTGGCAACTAAGAAGTCAGCCTAATTAGGGCATGCATCCTCCTTGGAAGCTTATATATAGGAGGGAACTCGACCTCCTATGGACACTCACTCACTCATCATCCAAGAGAAGAATAGGTAGAAGAAAGGCAAGCAAAGAAGGATGAAGGACGAAGTGTTTGGGTTATTTCTCTCTCTCACAAGTGCAAAGATAAGGCTAGGGTTTTGCAGCTGCAAGGTTGAAGTCGAGAAAATTGCAGAAAGAAGGTCAAAGAAAGGACTACTAGGTCACCTACAAGCCCTAGAAGGAGAAGCAACCCAAGTGGAGGTCAAGGGAAGCCTTGGAAGCCCTAAACTTTCTCACATGTGTGGAAGCAACAACTATTGCAGGGGCCAAAAATTTCAGACCTGCAGTGGAGGCCGAAATTCTATAACTGGGGGTCGAAATTGTGTAGCTAGGAGAGATTTGACTAGGTTTGTCTTGGAAGGGTATTGGTATTGGTCTAGAGGTCTTGGAATTCGTCATTTGAAGAATCTATAAGAAGAGAAGAGATTTGTGAGTTTTCCTCTGAAGTGGAGAGGTTTTGGCCCTGGCTTGCAGCCTACATCCTGTGTTCTTGTGTACTATTGATCTTCATGTTCTTTGGTAGTTGTTTGATGATAGGAACAACATAATAATAAGAGAAGAAGCTAATAAATAAGAAAAAGTACAAAAACATCACAAGCAGTTATCAAGTATAAGAGAAATCAACCTAATTGCAACCCTATAGGTTTCTCAACACCAGCATAATGGGAATCCACATCCTAAGTGTATAGATGTGAGGAGGGAGCAATCGTGGATGCATGAATTACTAGCTCAGACTTTGTTTTTCCACCCCTCTTGTGCGTCTTTTACTTTTGCTTGATTTTTCCTTATATTACTACTCATAGCTCAAAAGATTAGAGCATGCTTTGAATAATGTAGAGCAGTTGTATTACCCCTTAAGGATAAGTCATTTCATTGTACATTGGGCTTGGGGCATGCAAGGGTTCCTTTTATTGATGTAATGGAGCAATATGTGCTCAAGAACCGGGTGATAGCCATAATGAGTGAGGTAGAGCTCATGTTAGGCTTTTTTCCACGAGCTAATGTGTATGTCCCAATCATCTTTTGCATTTTGATATTCTTTTTATTTTACTTTGTGGCTATGACATGCTCTTTCTTTTCTTTTAGTTGCATCAACCTACCAAGGCAAAGTTTTGGGCCTTACCCAAATATGAGTATGTATGGGTGCCAAATCCCAAAGAACCAATGGTCAGTTGAACCCGAAGAATGGATGTGAGATAACAGCTTGTAATGTATGATGGAAAGTGGTAAGTATGGAATGGGGATAGATGGAACTACGCTATCTCAATCAAGGATTCTAGAGTAGTGCCCCTCTTGTACCCATTGGGCCATTACAGGAGGTACCATTGGACTAGGATCAAAGATTAACCCCCCATTTAAGGTGAGGGAACAAGATCATAGTCAAAACCCCTCTTTCTTCTAGGTCACCCCATAATCCATATCAAATGTGCAAATACAAACAAGCATAATAACCTAATTGCAAAATGTATAAAGAATCTTTTGATCAAAATCCCACCTTCATCCATGTTCTCTTGTTGGATGGGTGAGAAGCATATAATTGATGCAAGTAGCGGAGACATAATGGCACATCATCAGCTAGTGGTGGTTGTCAAGGGATGCTTGGCTGGCTGGTTGGATGCGAAGAATAGGAAAAACAATTATACTATAGCTTCACCCATTTTGGTAGGTAATGCGGTACATTAATCATTAATTATTCAAGCATCAACCATCTAGAATCTAGATTCCATCAATTACAAACAAACATACAATTTTTTAAGTCATATAATAGACAGTAGACCATTAACCTATGTAATGAAATAGGTTATCTAGAAAATGTCAATAATAGCATGACACAAATAGTTATGTTTACAAAATAGGCCATCTACAGACTAAAATATGAAGACCAAAAGTTATCAAACAATTAAATGAGCTAGTCGTTAAACACCACTATATAGAAGAAGTATTCACCAATTGCGAAAGCGCCCATGTTGGTAACTATTGTAGTAGTGGAGTAGCACCACCATGCATCTTCCACCACTCCTTGACAAACAATGTTCCACCATTGCTTATATCGAGATCCTCATCATTAGTATCATCCTTCATTCTTTTCCTCTTGTCAAGCCTTTGTCTCTACCACGATTCTCTAGGAACATCAGTTGACACTACCCAAATTTGATCGAACTACCTAATCCAAGCCTTAAAATATGGTAGAAAAAGTTTAGCATGCCTAATCAATGATTTTAGTTTGAGTGAAGAGTACATTTTTGCTAAGCCCATGACAAAGGAGCTCAACATTCAAAACCACCATCCCTGGGGTGCATATAGGGCTTAGTACTCTTGATTAAATGCCAATCACATACCCTCATACACGATAGAATCCAATGAAATGTCACAATTCTATTGATCCTTAAATCTCAAAAATTGTTAAGTCTGTTGAATTTTGAATGGGATATGAAATTCTAATTTCTCCATATGAAGTCCAATGAGGTTGGAGACACTCTCAAACATCTTGAAACAATTCATGGCAATGTTAAAAATTTAAGTAAAACTTTAAGAATTTAGCATTACCAATAGGGAGCATCCAAGAAGCATCTCGAAAGCATGACAAAAGAACGTACTGGAGCACAATTTTCCTTATGGGAACATGTATGAAAGCAGTGGCATTTCCAAATTTCCAAGAAGCACGCAGATTGATGTTGAAGCATGGTTATTTAAGTGGCACTTCTATAGCATTCTTGCTTGAAGCACGGTTACGAGGTCCGAAGTTGGGGAGGGGGATAATTCTTGCAACAATGTTTGAGACAAGTATCCCAAGTGTGTTTGTTATCACCCACTGTTTTCCTAATAATACGAATCAATTTCTTGTTGCTTGACTCGACTAACCTCTTCCCCACGGATAATAGTTGGCTAAGCCAACATAATGTTATACTGGAAAAAAAATGATACCAACATAATAGACCTAAAAATGTTGGCATTATCTACAGTAATTTTGTTGAGGACACCAAATCTATTAATGATGTTGTCCTCCAAGAATCTAACAATGGTGGTCATGGATGAACTCTTCTATGGAACTACCTCCACCTACCAGATGAAAGAATCTGTGGCCACTAGAACCCAACTATGACCACCGTTGGAAGACTATGAAATCTACCCAATAAAATCTAACCCCATTGTTGGAAAGCGGACTATAATCAGGTCCTATGGAAAAGTAGGGAGCTTTTGCCTCCCTTCAAATCTCTATCAAGCTTCACATGCCTGAACAAAGACATGTGTGTCTATAAAAAGAGTAGACCAGTAGTATCCAGGGTACATGACTTTGTGCATAGTGGTCCTATTGTCGCAAAATCTAGCAAACTTAGTCCAAAGCCTTACTAAGCATAGCCAAACCTTATGGAAACAAGAGAGAGGGTTGCCATTATCACCTCAACAACCTTTCTCTTGATTTTTAGTGGTATTTGACCATAAGGGAGGCTTCCCTACATCACCTAAACGATATTCTAATATTATGGCTCAAGGTGATGGATAAGAAGTCTATAATATGGGACAAAGTACTAGCAAAACCTAGAAAGGCCTAGATATTTTATGCCAAGTTTCAAGTACTCTAAACCTAGACCAAAGATATCGTTGTTATAAGTTAGGGTTTTATTACTTTGCAAAAATATGATGCACAACATCATATAGCAGCCAAAGAAAAGGCCTTTCAAGGATAATCAACAAAAAGGGAACAAGGACTTCCAATAGACACTAGGATTAGAGCTAGGAAATGGAATATTATGGCTAAAAATTATGTCTAAACATTAAATTAGGATAATGACAGTCCTAATAAGGATTTAACTATGCATAATGCTAGATTTCTCATTTATGTGATTTATTGATGTAATTCTTAACTTATGAACCATAGACATGCAATACAAATTGTTAAAATTGGCAACTAGGGCCAAACTTCATATGGGTCATCTTATTCATGGCTAATAATATGTTCATTAGATTCCTCTTGTCGAGAGGTGTAGGATTGATCTAAAGATCATACGATTCCGATAAGTATTCATGGAGACATGAATTTATTTTGATTATGGAATTATTATCAAGCCGACCCACAACTCATGTAGGCTCAGAGGCCCAATAGCCGCATCTATTCAAACATCAACAGTTGTGTATAAATACAAGAGCACTTTTCCTCATTTGCACTCACTCATCTCATCACATCTCTCTCTCTCTACTGCACAGAAAAGAGTCTCTTCTCTACCGCGCAAAAAAGGGTCTCTCTCTCTCACACATGTGAAGCCGGAAACTGCTGAAACTGAAGCTGCAACTGCATATCCAAACTTTGACGAGCGTGGACCATCAAACCTCCTCTTCTGATCTGCGTTGTAGGTTCATCTGAACCTCCTCTGAAGGTTGCAACTTTTGGTGGTGGAATCAAGTCGATCCGACGAACGTTTGCAAGATATCGACTGCCCTAGTTTGAAGGAAGTTACTGAAACTGAAGCTACAACTGCAGAAGTGAAGTTTGACCTGCGTGGACCAGAAGATCTCCTCATCTGAACTATGTTATAGGTTCATCTAAACCTCTTTTGAAGGCTGCAACTTTTGGTGGTGGAATCAAGCCAATCCGATGGTCGATTTGTGAGATATCGACTACCCTAGTTTTGACGATGAAGTCACTAATGCTGATGCTGCTGATCTAGGGTTTGCTACTGTTGATATAAATCAAATTTATTGTACTATTTCTCTCTGTTGAATTATTGAAGATAAAAGAAGATTTGATCAAAGGGTTTCCCCACACATTGTGGGGTTTGTCCCTGGGTAGCAGCGACATCTTGTGTCTCTTGTCTTGGCTTGTTTTCTGTCGATCGTTTAATGTTCTATCTGCACTTTACTTTATGTACATGTGATTGCTAATCTGTGGAATATAATAAGAGAAAGAAGTAAACTGTTATAAGCATAGAACATACCATAACTTAACATGGTATCAGAGCTAAGGTGAAGACAAAGCCCGAGCAAGAGCAAGAGCAATCATCGAAGAGAAGATTGGCAAGGCTATCCTAAAAGAACTATGGGGTCCTCAACACTATTTCCTGCCGAAGACAAGCTCCGCGAGAACGCTGACTATCACGAATGGAAGATGTCTATCGATCTAACCCTAGAAGATCAAGGAGTGCTAGACCATGTAAGAGGCAATATTGTTGAGCCTCCATCAAATGCATCTGCTGCTGCCTGGAACAAATGGAAAAACGGAGAAGTCAAAACAAAGAAGATTATCTGGGACTCTATATACAAGCACTTGGTGGCCTACATCTCTAAACTGGACACCTCCAAGGGAATCTACAATAGACTAGTGAGTTTATTTAAAGTCAATGATGTAAATCAAGTTTTGTTTCTTAGAAATAAGCTGAGGGAAATCAACAAGGGTAAAGATGAGAGTATGCAAGCATACTTCTTAAGAATCACCGAGATCAAGAATGATCTCCTATCTATTAGGGAAACTATTACTGACAGGGAAATGGCACTCACAACTCTTGGAGGATTACCATCTGAATGGTACGTGTTCAGGACTACTCTTCTGAACAATAATCTAATTCTTGGTTTCGAGGAACTAATGGCTAGATGCATTCAAGAAGAAACAAGGGTAGAAGAGCAAGAAATGCCCTTGCCTAAAGGTCCTCCTGTTGCTTTTTCTTCTCATGCTAAGAAAAGAAATAATTCCGGGTCTAAATCAAAAGGAAAGGTTGGACCTAGGGTGGAAGAAAAAGACGATGTTATATTAGCGGTAAAGCAGGTCACTATGCAAGAGAGTGCCCTGATAGAAAGGATTCACACTGGGACGATGATCAAAATCCCTCTCATGGCAATCAAAGAAATGGCAAATCTAATAGCAGAGGTAAAAGAAGTGTTGGAAATCAAGGAAGAGGACAACCATTCAAGAAGGCTAGAAATTCCAGGTATGAATCTAACACTGTTGACAATAAGCAGGATGAATATTATCTACCAGCTACTCTATCTACCTCTGCTCCTTCGGACTCAATGGGAATTTGGCTCATTGATAGTGGTGCCTCAAGGCACTTCATTGGTTACAAAGAAGTTCTCCATAATCTGATAGAGAAAGAAACTAATCTGGAAATTGTCCTTGGAGATGACATGAAATACCCCGTGAAAGGTGTAGGCAATGTTTCTCTCAAATTGAATCAAGGTAATACGATCCACTTACAAGATGTATTATATGTACCCGATCTCAAAAAGAACCTGGTATCCATCTCGACAATGGAAGACAAAGGTTACAAGGTAACCTTCAGCGATGGCAAGGTACGTATATGGAAAAATAATGTTAAAGATGCCTTTACTCATGGGTTTCGTGTTGATCCATTATATCAGGTTGATGGAAGTCCATTAGGTATCATGTCTTATGACACATCTCTTCAGTCCGAACTTTGGCATCAAAGGTTTGCCCCCCTTCATTATAAAGCTCTACTCGATGTAAGGCCAATGGTGACAGGGATGCCCGAATTTCGAGTAGAGAAAGAAGGTGTATTTCCAAGATGTGCCGAAGGAAAGCTCAAAAGGGGACCATTCCCCTCAAGCCAAAGCAAGACCTCCGATATATTACAATTGGTTCACTCAGGCATATCTAAGGCTAGCATTAAGAGGGAGACTACTACACCACATACTCCTGAGCAGAATGGTGTGGCGGAAAGGAAGAACCATATGATTGTGGAAGCTATCTCTATGGGTAGATGATGTAACAATGCCTGATGTGGAGGAACCCATGGATCCTATTTATCCACCTGAGCCTTCCTCTTCTACGAAGAGGCCTTCATGGCTTAGGGGGGTACTCGATGATGCTGAAGGACATGCTACACCCCGAGGAACCTTCCGTGAAAGTAAGAAACCTAACAGGTATCAGGGATACCTAACCATCATGAGCACGATTATACAAAATGAGCCTTCATCATTCTCAGATGCCGTCAAGCATAAAGTATGGAAGGATGCTATGACCGAAGAATATGAGTCTATTATGAAGGACAAGATAGTTGTCATATCAAAATGGCTTTACAAGATAAAGCATGCAGCAGATGGAAGTACGGAAAAGTATAAGGCTGGTTTTGTTGCTCGTGGTTTCTCCCAGAAAGAAGGTATAGACTATGATGAGATATTTGCACCTGTTGCCAGATATACAACCATCCGCTCGATCATAGCCCTTGCGGCTTCACAAAGGTGGAACCTATATCAGATGGATGTCAAGACCGTGTTCTTACATGGTTCGATCAAAAAAAAGGTCTACATGGAGCAACCCGAAGGAGTTGAGATTTATGATCAAAAATCTCATGTATGCAAGTTGAAGAAAGCTCTCTATGGGTTAAAGCAAGCACCTCGAGCATCGTATGAGAGGATTGATAGCTAATTGATGAAGTTGGGATTCACTAGAAGTGAAGCCGATCCTAACCTTTATTTTAATGTTCAAGATGACAAACCTCTCATACTGGTGCTATATGTGGACGACCTCTTTCTAATAGGTGCAGACCCTCTCATTCACAAATGTAAGAGAGAGTTGGCTTCTGAATTTGAAATGAAGGACCTAGGACCGATGCACTATTTCCTAGGACTTGAAGTGTGGCAAAAGCCAGGGGAAATTTTCCTATCTCAAGGAAAATATGTGGTAAAGGTATTGGAAAGATTCGGTATGATGGAATGCAAGCCTGTGACTACCTCGAGGATCTTAACTTTTAGAAGTTATATGGTAGTGATGTCGGACCAGATTTGGGAAATGCCTCCGAGTTTCATAAACTCATTCGCATTGATGTTCTTGGTGAACCTCCATTTGAACATATGTTTTGCAATCAGCATTGTGAGCTCATATTTGGTTGAGCCTCACTGGATTGATACCAAAAATCTTTTGAGATGTCTCCGTGGCACAATCACTTATGAGTTAAGATACACTGCCGAAAATGTGAGATTACTTGGATACACTGATGCTCATTGGGCAGGCAATGTGGAGGACCGTAAGAGCATTTCCGGGTGTTGTTCCTCCTTGGGATCTGCTTCGATATCCTGTATGAGCAGGAAGCAAAAGTCGGTGGCTTTCAGCACCGCCGAAGCAAAATATATTGCTACTAGCATGGCCTCCTGTGAGGCAGTCTAGTTGCGAAAGCTCTTCAGTGAGCTGTTTGAATTTACATTGGTCACCACTGTGATCCTATGTGACAACCAGGGTGGGATTCGTTTGTCAGAGAATCCCATATATTTCATGATCGCCCCAAGCATATCGATATCAAGTATCACTATACTCAAGCTATGGTGCAGTAGGGAGCTATAAGGCTCCAAAATATCAGTACAGATGAACAAGCCGCCGACATTCTAACAAAGCCCCTAGGAAAAGTCAAATTCCTGACTTTCCGAGAACAACTTGGTGTTGTTCAAAGACCCTCCGATGAGGGTCCTGTATGATGCATTAAGCTCTAGGAGCTCCGGGGGGGTACGGGGTACTTCTTGGAGCAACATATGACCACAGGGTGATTCACCATCCCTTGGTGGTGTACATGTACACCCCGTGGCGACTACGTAGCAGGATGATTGGTTCTCCTATGAGGCCTGGATTGATGTGTTCTCCATGGCGATTGTAGCAGGATTGATGTGTTCTCCTATGAGGCCTGGATTGATGTGTTCTCCATGGTGATTGTAGCAAGATTGATGTGTTCTCCTGTGAGGCCTGGATTGATGTGTTCTCCATGGCGATTGTATCAGGATTCATGTGCTCTCCTGTGAGGCCTGGATTGATATGTTCTCCATGGAGATTGTAGCAGGATTGATGTGTTCTCCTATGAGGACAGGATTGATTAGTTCTCCTGTCGAGGCATCCTACCCATGCAGTCTGGGACTCATGGGAAATACCTCTCGTCTGATCAATGAGAAGGGAAATGAAGTTAGGGACCATACTAGTACCGATGGACGCATCGCTGTATCTACCATACTCCCTACGCTAGGATGACCTCCATTGATTTGGGATCAATGATACTGGTCTGGGACCAGTGGTAGGAGTGGTACAATCTATGACACTGACTTCAGGTCGGTTGTTATTGGTCTGGGACCAGTGGTAGGAGTTGTACTCACTATGACGCTGACTTCGGGTTGGTTGAGACTGGTCTGGGACCAGTGGTACATACTCTGAGACTGACTTTGAGTCAGTATGATACATCCTCGATCATTTCTTCTTCTTCATAATTCGGACAAAAGCAGAGCAAAGCATAACAGAGCAGAGTCGTACAGATCAGTACAGGGCAAAACAAGATAAAGCAGAATAGGAAGAATAGAGCAGAGCAGGGCAAGGGTCAGGCTGTACAGGGCAATGCATTTGATGGATGAATAGTAGCGACCGGCAGACAGATTGCAGATGAAGTTATCCCTAGTTGAGACGGAGTGTTAAAATTGGCAACTAAGGCCAAACTTCATATGGGTCATCTTATTCATGGCTAATAATATGTTCATTAGATTCCTCTCGTCAAGAGGTGTAGGATTGATCTAAAGATCATCCGATTCCGATAAGTATTCATGGAGATATGAATTTATTTTGATTATGGAATTATTATCAAGCCGAACTACAACTCATGTAGGCTCAGAAGCCCAACAATCGCATCTATTCAAACAACAATAGTTGTGTATAAATACAAAAGGACTTTTCCTCATTTGCACTCACTCATCTCATCACATCTCTCTCTCTCTACTGCGCAGAAAAGAGTCTCTTCTCTACTGCGCAAAAAAGGGTCTCTCTCTCTCACACATGTGAAGCCGGAAGCTGTTGAAACTGAAGCTGCAACTGCAAATCCAAACTTTGACCAGCATGGACCATCAAATCTCCTCTTCTGATCTGCGTTGTAGGTTCATCTGAACCTCCTCTGAAGCTTGCAACTTTTGGTGGTGGAATCAAGTCGATCAGACGGATGTTAGCGAGATATCGACTGCCCTAGTTTGAAGTAAGCTGCTGAAACTGAAGCTACAACTGCAGAAGTGAAGTTTGACCTGCGTGGACCAGAAGATCTCCTCATCTAAATTGTGCTATAGGTTCATATGAACCTCCTCTGAAGGCTGCAACTTTTGGTGGTGGAATCAAGCCAGTCCGACGGTCGATTTGTGAGATATCGACTACCCTAGTTTTGATGATGAAGTCGCTAATGCTGATGTTGTTGATCTAGGGTTTGCTACTGTTGATATAAATCAGCTTTATTGTACTATTTCTCTCTGTTGAATTATTGAAGATAAAAGAAGATTTGATCAAAGGGTTTCCCCACACATTGTGGGGTTTGTCCCTGGCTAGCCGCCACATCTTGTGTCTCTTGTCTTGGCTTGTTTTCTGTCGATCGTTTAATGTTCTATCTGCACTTTACTTTATGTACATGTGATTGCTAATCTATGGAATATAATAAGAGAAAGAAGTAAACTGTTATAAGCATAGAACATACCATAACTTAACACAAATTCACTTTATATGCTAAATTCTACCCTAAAAGCCTAGTGACTAACTCTATGTGGTAAAGGAGGAGAAATTTAATATTTTTTGTGGGTGGTCAACACAATAATGATTAGTGACTTATTCTAAATGGACTTTGTTACCCACCACTTTGTGGGTGATATCCCTAGGAGAAAATTTTCTCCATGATCGTCCTCAACTAGCAGCCAGCAGCCCCTTGCAGCCACCAACTAGCTCATTGTGCCATATCTCCGCCACTTGAGCCAACCATGTGGTCCCTCACCCATTTGTCATAATCATATGTTTGAAGGTGGGCCTCCCAAGCCTAAAGGTATGCCTTGTCATTTGGTAATTGAGTAGTTTAGTTTACTTATCATGGAAACTCTTTGGCATGGAATAATGGGGGGATTCGACAGAAAGAGTGGACTAGGTTTGTGCTCTTGTCCCCTAGGTCTCTTTTGGGATGTTAACCTCGAACCCTAGTCCTATGAGATCTCTTTTACTGGCCTTTGGGTTTCTGGGATGGTATTACATTGGAAAACTTGATTTTGGATGTGTGGTCTTGCTCCCAAATTCATATATATCACCCCCTTCCACTCATTATAACCCTTTTCCATCATTTCTCCCACCTGGGTCCACATAGGGTCAGCCACCCTCCACCCCTTGCCCACATCTTGGGTCAAGGCTGTAACGATGCCCCAAGAGGTTGATGTAGTTGAAAAGAAAAGAAAAAGCATAATTGGCCACATTCAACAAGAAATTGTACCACAAAATGCAAAAGATGGTCGAGACAAAAACATTTAGCACATGGGCAAAAGCCATTACATGATCTCTACCCCTTCCATGGCCATCACCCTAGTTCCTAGAGGCCCTAGATGAGTCTCCTTTATCATTCAAGAACCCATGACTGTCCCAACCCCTGGTGGGCAATGAACTGCCCCACCTTAAAAGGGGGTATCCACTGCTATACTTTATACATCATGCTCTCATTCCTTTGAGCCCCGACCAGTTAACCAAAGAAAATTAGAAAAGGAAAAAGGCATACAAAGAAGGGTGGAAAAATCAAGGTCGAGGTGACTCATGTACCACGATTGCTCCCTCCTACACATCATTTACCCAAGTGTGAAATTCCCTTTTATCGGTTACCCTATACCATGGCATGTGACCCAGGTTGTATTCCATCACACCATTTGAAGGATGTACCATGGACCTATCACCCCCTTTGCAAGCAGAAACCACCTAATAGGATGATTGGTTAAACTGTTACAAAATCAGAAAGGCAGAAAGATTCTCTTTATGTTGATAATTACTTGTGATTTTCTTATATTCTTACTAACTTTCTTGTGTTCTTCTTTTACTTAGTTCATTAAGCAATTACCAATAACCATATCACGAAGATCAAAGACACCAGATGTAGGCGGATAGCCAGGGAAAAACCCTTATCTAGGAGAAAACCCAATCAACAACTCTTCCTTTAATACTTTCACGAGATGATCCAAGACTTCTTGACCTAGACACGGACTTCCTCCAATCACCAAGTCAGCCCTTCCCTTCTTCTGCAGATAATAACCTTCCAGTAACAACTTCGACCTTGCAGCGACAACTGAACTTCAACCTAGATGCAACACTTTCATCTTGAAGCAGCACTTCGACATAGAAGCAGCAAAAGAATTTTGACCTCCCCAGAAACAGAACTTCGACCCAACAGAATTTTGAACCAATGGCAAAATAACTTCGATCTTGATGCAATACTTCAACCTTCCAGCAATAGCCCAGCAAATTCACACATCTGGGAGAGAGACAACCCAGAAACTTCAACTTTTATCCTTCTCTAGCAATTCTGCTTCTTCTCTTGGAATTTCGCTCTTATTATCCTCCTCCTTCTATATCGAACTTGTGAGAGAGTGTGCTTAAAATGAATCAAACTGCACTGTATATATAGCCCCTTCTGGAGTTCGAATTACCCTCATGTAGGCCGACTTGGTGTGGAGATGAAAAATGAATTATTTTACTCAATAATAATTATTTTTACATGATTCAAAAGCCCAAGAAGGGTCTTATTAATGACTTAATATAAAACCTAAAAGTCCTCAATGGGGACATTGACCTAAAATATGATGACCCAAGCATGTAACCCATGCTTTAATAAGTCATAATAATAATAATAATAATAATTTATTTTGATAAATACATTTCATTATGACTCAAATACAATTTATGCAAACTGAACCTAGTTACATTCTTCACTGAACCTAGTTACATTCTTCAACACTCCCTCTTAACTAGGGAGGTATTCATACATACAATGATACATATACAAGTACATGGAAGATCTCAAAACACATGAACCATGAAGAGTTTAGGCACTCACGGCACCATGGACTAGATTCCTAACCAGGGCAATCTATTTGGGTGGGACTAAGATGGACTAAAGCTTTCAGCTTTTCTAGGTACCATAAGGCTTACTTGCTAACCATCAACCCAGGGAACTAGGTGCGCACTGCAAGGTCAGAGCTCTATGACCAACACCACCCTCCCTACTTTGGGAACTAGACATCAACACACAAGCCAGCCAAATGTCCTCCCAAGCATACACAATGCCTCAGCACATCAAATCTCTCCCAATAAAATAGATACAGTAACATCGAGCATGCTCCCAAAACTTCAAGAGATTTACCTAAACAATCACAGCCCTAGTCAGTAACAAACTTTAAAATATACATAAGTAAACATAGACCTTCAAGGTTTTCAATCATCTTGATGCTGCTCACAATTTATCATAGTAGGACTTAGTGTTGAGAATCCAATAGGGCAATAAATATGTTAATTCTCTTTAACTTGATAACTGTTTGGTTATTTTTTACCTTATTAGCTTTGTTCCTTATTATGATCATGCTTTGGCTCCACTTGCAATTGACTGAGAACATTTACTACAAAGCATATGTCTGGTAGAGTATTCACCAAGTACATCAATGATCCAATAAGTTACCTATACTTGGAAGGATCCACAGGGCTGGTGGTACCACTAGTTTGTACGCCCACGCTTTTAATTTTTGTAGACATTGATATGAAACATAGTCATATGTAATATATTTTATTAATTGAATAAATGAATGATGATTACATGGCTATGGTGGTTCTCATACAGGGGTTGACTGGCCATGACAAAATAGAGAGACATGTCCTTTGGAAACGATGTCTCTTCAATATTGATTAAGTGTTCTTAACTAAATCTACTTAATAATTTATTAATTAATCATTTATGTTTTATTTATTTTATTATTTGAATAATATATATATAGGTATTTTTGTTTATGAATTCTTAATTCATAACTTTGCTTCTCCCTTAAAAATGCTTTGCCCTCAAAGCATAAGTAAGGTTGGGTGTTGTTGAAGAAAACATTTTGACTCCCAAGATGAGTCATCCTCCGGTATTTTCTTCCATTTGATGAGGTACTCCTTAATCGTCTTGGACCGTAATACCCTCTCCCTTGTAGCGAGTATACCTTCAGGTTCTAGGACGATTCTTCCTTCTTCATCGGTCTCCGGTATCTCTATTTGAGCTATTTAGTTTCGCCCTAGTACTTTCTTGAGACTTGATACATGGATGGTATTATGGATTCAACAATTGTCTGGTAACTTCAATCCATAAGCTACGCTACTTATTTTTTTGATTATTTGATACAGGCCATAATATTTAGGTGATAGTTTATTTTTCCCTTGTTGTTTTAATGACAATTGCTTATAAGGTTGGAGCCTAACAAAGACCCAATCTCCTTCTTCGAAATCCCTTTCAATGCGATGTTGGTCGACTTGTTGTTTCATTCTATTACGTGCCATCATTAGATTTTCTTTTACTAAGTTAATGATTCTTTGATTTTCTTCTAAGTGGTTTTTTATTGCTGGAACCTTAGAATCGAGTAGTGCAAATCTAGGTGGTTCATAACGATAGAGAGCTTGGAAAGGTGACATTTTAGTCGACATATGGTAGGTGGTGTTATACCACTATTTCGCCAGGTGTAGCCATTGGGTCCATTTGTATTACTTGTCGGTGACGAAGCAACAAAGATATGTTTCCAAGCATTTATTTATGACTTCAGTTTGGCCCAGTGTTTCGAAAATCGCAATTTTTTCATTTTCCCAATAATATCGCACGATTAATTCAGTGATATTTTCATTTTGAAAAAATCGGGATCAAAATCTTGAGTTTTTTTCCTTTTTTTTTGAGGAGGAGGTGACACAACCTACCCAGGCTACCCCTGTCACCAGAAGAGGACGTGATCTACCTCCTGTAGCTCTTAGTTCTTCAGCTTATAGAGCAAAGCAGAGTCAATAGCCAATTCCACCAGCATCTACATCTAGAGGGAAATCTATTGCATTTTCTTGTAAGAGGGGTAGAGGAAATCAGTAGTATTAGTTATTTGGTTCATTTCATTGTATATGACATTATGACTCATGATATGAGATACATTATTATATTTTTTGTTGATATTTTGAGGCTAAGTTGGGACAAAAGAGTCAACATTGACTATTCAGGACATGATTCACTGTTATGTGTGATGTAACACTAGAAATGATATTACACATCTTATATATTAGTTCTTTTATCATATTTATGTGTCAATGTATTTATTTTATGTTGTAGATGCTTTAGATATTAAAAAAATTGAAAAAAAAATGAATATTTTTGTATTTTACGATTTTTTCCCGATTTTTATGATTTTTTCGATTTTTTCCCCTCGCCAAATTAATCCCGATAACGATTTTCGCAACATTGGTTTGGCCATCTCTCTAGGGGAGATAGGTTGAACTCATGTTGAGGGATATTCCTACTTGGTGGCAAAAATCCTTCCAAAAATTGCCTTTGAAATTTGTATCTCTATCACTTACCATGATTTTGGGAAACCCATGTGGCTTGTATACGTTTTTGCAAAACATATCCGCAATTTGCTTAGTTGTGTCAGTTTTTTTGATAGCCATAAAATGGCCATATTTAGTGAGTTTGTTGACCACGACAAATAGCTTGTCCTTACCATCATATAAAGGTAGTCCTTCAATGAAGTCCACCGAAATCTCTTCTCATTTCTGATTTGGAATGTGTAGTGGGTGTAATAAACCCGGGGTTGGGAAATTTTCACTCTTATTCCTTTGACAAACATCACATTCTGCAACATGTTTCTGAATTTCCTTGCTCATACCCTTCCAATAGAATGATTGTCGAATGTTGTAGTAAGTCTTGAAGAAGCCGACATGTCCGGCTGCAGGGGAACTGTGAGATTATTTAGAATTTTCATCTTAAATTTGGATCCTGGCGTTAGGTAAATTCTACCTTTGTACCATATTAAGTCATTCTTCCATTCGAAATTGGTATATTGATTGATATTTTCAATCATAGAGTCACAATCCTCATCCTTGGCATATTCAGCTCGTATTTCGTCCAACCATTCTGAAACGACTACCATCGCGGCACATGTTGTGTTGCCATCATCCTTACGTGAAAGCGCATCAGCTACAACATTCTCCTTCCCTTTCTGGTGCAATATTTCCAGGTGAAAAGGTGGAAGCTTCTCCATCAACTTTTGTTGTTCTGTTGATAATGTCTTTTGTTGAATTAAGAATTGAAGACTATTCTGGTCAGTTTAGATTGAGAATTTACTTCCTAGCAAGTATTGCCACCATTTCATTAAAGCATGTATGATGGCAAGGATCTCATTTTGGTATGTTGATTTCAAACCTTCTCGTTTATTAAGTTTCTTGCTCTCGAATGTTTTAGGGTGGTTGTCCTGCATTAATACGGCTCCAATTCTCAATCCTGACACATCACATTCGACTACAAACGGTTTGGAAAAATCAGGAATCGCTAGTACTGGTGTTGTTGACATTACTTCCTTTAGATTCTCAAAGCATTCGTGTGCCTAGTCATTCCATTGAAAAGCCTTCTTCTTTAACAAGTTAGTCAGGGGTGTCGTCAAATGAGCATAGTTTTTTATGAATCTTCTGTAATATCCCTTTAGACCTAGAAATCCTCTTAACTTGGATACGTTCTTGGGTTTGGGCCATTCTTTGATTGCTTTGATTTTCTTCGAGTCCACTTCGACTCCCTACCTGGATATAACATGTCCTAGGTATTCAACTTATTTTTGCCCAAAAGTACATTTGATAAGTTGGTGTAGAATTGATTCTTCTCTAATACAGATAGTACTTCCTCCAAATGCTTCAGGTGCTCTTTCCATGTCTTACTGTTGCTGATTTGGGGTAGCATCGGATGTGCTCTAGCCATGAAAATTGGTGGAGAGGCTAAAGCACATGATATCTCCAAGATCCAGAAATGGTTTTGGCAGATTTTAACAGCTTTGGGAGTTATTAAAATAGTTAATATTTTTAATGGAGTTCCTAAGTCTAAACTTAGGAAAAATAAAATATTAATGGGTATTAATATAAAACTAGGTTAAAAGGTTCCAAAAGTCATAGATCAAGCCAAATCTAATCTTAGTCGTTGATTAGAGATTGAATTTCAGTCATTGAAGGACCAACAAGAAAAGTATAAGAAGAGACTTGAGGGTCAGTTGAAGAACACACTGAGGGAGACCAGTCAGTTCGATTTCTGGAGTGGGCTTAGCTGAGAAATTCGAACTAGTGGTCAAGAGAGCAACAGGAGGCAGCGAGTGCGGAACAGAGAGTCAGGAACAGCACCAAGGGAACAACGCAGAGGTTGGAGAGGCAAACGCAAAGGCTGCAAACTGCGAAGTCACTGGAGGGCCTGCGTGGATGATGCAGAGAAACCCAGTGCTGACACAGAGAGGCAGGGGCTAACGCAAAGGGCCTAGGGGCTACACAGAGGTTAGTAAGGCTAACGTTGAGACTGTGAGAAGTGCTAAAGAATTTTCTCTCTATTGGGTAAGCCAGTGTGGCACCAAGTTGTACTAAAGAATTGTTGAATAATAAAATCCTCCCTTCTTGCACCGATTTTCCCACATTGGGTTTTTTCGGGCACTGATTGTCCAAAATATTTGTGTAGATGTGTTAATTCTTGTGCATGTGTTTGTTTCTGTATTATGATGTGATATCTATAGCATAATTTATTTTAATGTTTACTGAAGGATTTTCATAAATAACTTACTGGGAAATAAGTAGGTAAAATAAATCAGTTGTTGTAGGTGATAGAATTTTCACATGATATCAGAGGAAGTAATCAGAGACAGGAAGGGAAAATCAATTATGGGTCGAGACCATGATGCAGAGGCATCTAGGTCAGGAGACTCACACAGATTTTCAGAAACTTGCACAAGAAAAAGTGATTTCGATTTCTCTATGTTGGCTTCTAGGCTGGAAGACGAAGTGGCTTGTGTGACTAGCTCTGCATCATCAAAGGTATGGTATATAGACAGTGGGGCCTCTTGGCATATGACGGGGGACCTCTTGGCATATGACGGGAATCTGAGAATGTTTCTTAGATTATTGGGAGGAGAAGATGAACTTTCAGATCACCATGGGGAACAAGGAAAAATGTACTCCAGTAGGGAGGGGTACCATATTTTTCCAAATAGAAACGGGACAGCGGTTTCGTGCTACCAATGTGCTGCATGTACCAAGATTGGGGATGAACTTACTTTCCGTGTCACAACTTCAAGGCAAAGGCTATAATGTTTTCTTCATCAAGGAGAAAGTATACGTCAAACACAGAAGCTGCAAAAAGAAAGTGCAAATCGGCATCAAAAGTAATAGGTTGTACAAACTACAACTAGAATCACCAATGGCACTAATAGGCAATCATGGAGACAAGGATTTGAATGAACTATGGCATAGAAGAATGGGACATTTGCACCATGTGGCTCTAAGAATTCTCAGGAGCACTGTAATAGGAGTTGTTGATTTGGGGTAGCATCCGATGTGCTCTAGCCACGAAAATTAGTGGAGAGGCTAAAGCACATGAGATCTCCAAGACCCAGAAATGGATTGCACTGAATCTAACCAGTTTGGAAGATATTAAAATAATTAATATTTTTAATGGAGTCCTTAAGTCTAAACTTAGGGAAAATAAAATATTAATGTGAGTTAATATAAAACTGAGTTAGAATGGTCCAAAAGTCATGGATCAAGCCAAATCTAATCTTAGTCGTTGATTAGGGACTTAATCTCGGCCGTTGATGGACCAACGAGAAAAGTATAAGAAGAGGCTTGAGGGTTAGTTGGAGACCACACTGATGGCGACCAGTTAGTTCGATTTCTAGAGCAGGGTTAGCTGAAAAATTCGAACTAGTGGTCAGGAGAGCAGCAGGAGGCAGTGAGTACAGCACAGAGAGTCAGGATCAGCGACAAAAGACCAGCGCAGAGGCAAGAGAGGCAGACATTGAGGCAGTAGGAGACTACGCAGTCACTAGAGGCCCTGAGTGGGTGACGCAGAGAGGCCCAGGGTTGACGCAGACAAGCAGGGGTTAACGCAGAGTGTCTAGGAGCTACGCAAAGGTCAGCCAGGCTGACGCTGGGACTGGGAGAAGTGCTGGAGAATTTTCTCTCTGTTGGGTAAACCAGTTTGGCACCCGGTTGTACTAAAGAATGACTGAATAATAAAATCCTCCCTTACTACACCAGTTTTCCCACATTGGGTTTTTCCGGGGACTGTTGTCCAAAATATCTGTGTCGATGTGTTGATTCTTGTGCATGTGTTTGTTTCTGTATTATGGTGTGATATCTGCAGCAGAATTTATTTTAATGTTTATTGAAGGAATTTCATAAATAACTTATTGAAAATAAGTAGGCAAAGTAAATTAGATGTTGCAATGATAGAATTTTCACATGGTATCAGAGTGAATAATCAGAGACAGGAAGGGAAAATTAGTTATGGGTTGAGGCCATGATGCAGAAGCATCCACATCATGAGACTTGCATAGATTTTCAAAAAATTGCACAAGAGATTTCGATTTCTCCATGTTGGCTTCCAAGATGGAAGAAGTGGCTTGTATGACCAGTTCTGCATCATCAAAAGTATGGCATATAGACAGTGGAGCCTCTTGGTATATGACGGGAATCAGGGAATGTTTCTTAGATTATCGAGAAGAGAAGATGAACTTTCAGATCACCATGGAGAACAAGGCAAAGTGTACTCCAGTAGGGAAGGGTACCATAGTTTTTCAAACAGAATCGTGAGAACGATTCCGCACTACAAATGTGTTGCATGTACCAAGATTGGGGATGAACTTACTTTCTGTGTCGCAACTTCAAGGCAACGGCTATGACGTCTACTTCATCAAGGAGAAGGTATACGTCAAACACCCGAGCTGGAAAAAGAAAGTGCAGATCGGGATCAAAAGTAACAAGTTGTACAGATTACAACTAGAATCACCAATGGCACTAATAGACAGTCATGGAGACAAGGACTTGAATGAACTATGGCATAGAAGAATGGAACATTTACACCATGGGGCTCTGAGAATTCTCAGGAGCACTGTAACAAGAGTTCCGGATCTTAGTACGGAAGGACATGATGTATGCAAAGGATGTGCTCTAGGAAAGTATGCCAAGGCAGCATTTCCTAGGAGTAAACACAGGGCCAAGAGTGTACAAGGATTAATACACTTAGATATCTGCAGACCTATGTCCACCAAAGCTCTTAGTGGTGCCAAGTATTTCCTTACCTTCATTGATGACCACTCAAGGAAAACTTGGATTTATTTTCTGAAAACCAAGGATGAGGTTTTCTGTCGATTCAAAGAGTTCAAGGCTCTGGTGGAGAATCTGACTGGGAAGAAAATAAAAGTTTTGAGCTCAGATAATGGAGGAGAGTATGTCGATAAGGACTTTATTGATTTTTGCGCTAAGGAGGGCATCAGAAGAGAGTGGACAACTCCGTACAATCCAGAGCAGAATGGAGTAGCAGAAAGGAAGAACAGGACTATTGTAGAAGCAGCTAGGGTCATAATGTATGATCAGGATATGCCAAAATTGTTGTGGGCAGAAGCATGCAACACAGCAGTCTATGTTTAGAACAAGACTCCTCATCGGGCGTCGAGCAAGATTACTCCAAAGTCACAGGGAAGATGCCTGAAGTCAGTGATTTCAGGATATTTGGGAGTTTAGCACATTGCCGCATACCCGACAAAAAGAGAAAACAGCTGGATGAAACTGCGGAAAAAGGATATCTAGTGGGATACAGCAAGGACGCTAAGGCATACAGAATCTATCTTCCAAGGAGCAGGAAGGTAGTGGTTTGACGAGATGTAAAGTTCATGGAGGACAGGGCTTTCATAAAATCTCATGAGATGCCTTCCTAGGAGCAGCCAAAAGAAGAGTAGTTTGTTAAACCTCTTCAACCAACAGAAGTAAAGAATTCTTCCTCCAATCAAGAAAATTCGCAGGACGAGGAGGAGCTAACAGAGGCACCTACTGGCAGAGGAAGAACTAGCAAGGAACTTCGTCAAATTCTGCGAGATGCAGAGGACTTCATCGATGCGCCAAAAAACAATAAGAGGGAGCAAAAACAACCAGATAGATATCAGGCATTAGTAGCTCAAGATGGAGAGCCTGCCAGTTACCAGGAGGCAACTCAACATCAGGTTTGGCTAGATGCAATGGTAGAGGAGTACAACTCCATAATGGTGAATGGTGTCCGGGAGGTAGTGCCAAGGCCTCAAGACAGATCAGTAGTAGGTTCGAGATGGATCTACAAGATCAAATATGCTGCAGATAGGAGTGTTAAGAAATACAAGGCCAGCTCAAAAGGAAGGAATTGACTACGAGAAGACCTTCGCCCCAGTAGCCAGGTATACATATATTAGGACCGTGATATCTCTTGCAGCTCATATGGGGTGGGAGATTCATCAAATGGATGTCAAAAGAGCTTTTTTGAATGGGGTAATCGAAGAAGAGATATACATTGCACAACCGAATGGCTTTGAGACACATGAGAAGAAGTCTCATGTATGCAGATTTCAAGAAAGCCTTGTATGGGCTTAAACAGGCACCTAGAGCATGGTATAGTCGAATCGATGGCTACTTGCAGAAGATGGGATTTGTCAAGGGTGGCGCAGATCCGAATCTCCACTATCTGGTTATAGAGAATGAGCCGCTAATCTTAGTATTGTATGTGGATGATCTCTTTTTGAGAGGATCATCCAAGCTCATTGCGGACTGCAAGAAGAAGCTATCCACAGAATTCAATATGAAGGATTTGGGACTAATTCATTACTTCCTAGGGTTGGAAGTTTGCCAGCAGAAGGGAGAGATCTTCATTGGGCAAGGGACGTATGCTATAGAAATCCTGAAAAGATTTAGGATGGGGGACTGTAGACCCATGGCTACTCCAATGATCACGAACTAGAAGAAGATTGATGCATCAGAAGACAAGGATGGTGATCACACCCTATATAGGCAACTCATAGGTTCCCTGATGTATCTGGTCAATACCAGGCCAAACATTTGCTACGTTGTCAACACCCTCAATCAGTTCATGGTGGAACTGAAGAGGGCGCACTGGCCAGCAGCCAAACACGTTCTTAGGTATTTACAGGGAATAGTCAATTATGGACTCTTGTACACCAAGGGTAAGGATATCAGTTTGAGTGGATTTACTGATGCAGATTGGGCAAGAAGTTCAGAGGATCGGAAAGGTACCTCTGGGTATTGTTTCAACATTGAATTAGGAATGACTTCCTGGTGCAATATGAAACAGAAGTCTGTGGCTCTGAGCTCATCTGAGGCAAAATATATGGCGGTGAGCATAGCTTCGTGTGAGGCTATATGGCTTAGAAAACTGTTTGTGAACCTATTCAGAAGGAAAATGGAGGCGACCAGGATCATGCGCGATAATCAGAGTTGCATCAAGCTCTCTGAAAATCCAGTGTTTCATGATCGGTCAAAGCATATTGATATCCGATGTCACTTTGTCAAAGACTGTGTTCAACGAGGAGCTGTACAGTTGAGCTACACTCCTACAGGAGAACAAGTGGCGGACATCCTCACCAAGGCCCTTGGAAGGACAAAGTTTGATTACTCCAGGGAAAAGATGGGGATGATAAAGAACCCATTTCAGTAGCAGAAATGGGGGTGATAGCAACACGGATGCAGAGGGAGTTGCAACGCGGATGTAGTCTTGGGAGAAAAGGACCGGCAGTAGCACGGATGCAGAGGGAGTTGTCGTACAGATGCAGCAGTCGCAGTAGCAGAGTATGGGCAGCAGTGCAAGATGCAGCAGTGCAGAGGATGTTGGGCAGGGAGGCTTAGCATCAGCACAGGGACCAATGCCAGATGATCAGGGTGATACTCAATGAGGAGTAAAATTAGAGCACAGTCCTCGCTAAGAGGGAGTGTTGATTTTGGGTAGCATCGAATGTACTCTAGGCACGAAAATTGGTGAAGAGGCTAAAGCGCATGAGATCTCCAAGACCCAGAAATGGTTTGGGCAGAATCTAACCAGTTTGGAAGATGTTAAAATAATTAATATTTTTAATGGAGTCACTAAGTCTAAACTTGGGCAAAACAAAATATTAATGTGAATTAATATAAAACTGAGTTAGAATGGTCCAAAATTCATGGATCAAGCCAGATCTAATCTTAGTTGTTGATTAGGGACTTAATCTCAGTCGTTGATGGACCAACGAGAAAAGTATAAGAAGAGGCTTGACGGTCAGTTGGAGAACACACTGACGGAGATTAGTCAGTTCGATTTCTAGAGCGGGGTTAGATGAGAAATTCGAACTAGTGGTCTGGAGAGCAGCAAGAGGCAACGAGTACGGAGCAGAGAGTCAAGATCAGAAACAGAAGACCAGTGCAGAGGCAAGAGAGGCATATGCAGGACCTTTCAAGCAGACGTTGAGGCAGAAGGAGACTACGCAATCATTAGAGGGCCTATGTGGGTGACACAGAGAGGCCTAGGGCTGACGCAGGGTGTCTGGGAGCTATGTAGAGGTCAGCCAAGCTGACGCTGGGACTGGGAGAAGTGCTAGAGAATTTTTCTCTCTATTGTACTGAAGAATTGTACTGAAGGATTGCTGAATAATAAAATCCTCCCTTGCTGCACCGGTTTTCCCACATTGGGTTTTTCCATGGAATGTTGTCCAAAATATCTGTGTCGATGTGTTGATTCTTGTGCATGTGTTTGTTTCCGTATTATGGTGTGATATCTGCAGCAAAATTTATTTTAATGTTTATTGAAGGAATTTCATAAATAACTTATTGAAAATAAGTAGGCAAAATAAATCAAATGTTGCAGCGATAGAATTTTTACAGGAGTTCCAGATCTTAGTACAGAACGAGATGATGTATGCATAGGATGTGCTCTAGGAAAGTATGCCAAGGCAGCATTTCCTAAAAGTAAAAATAGGGCCAAGAGTGTACTAGGATTGATACACTCAGATATCTGCGGACCCATGTCCACTAAAGCTCTTAGTGGTGTCGAGTACTTCCTTACCTTCATTGATGACCACTCAAGGAAAACTTGGATTTATTTTCTAAAAACCAAGGATTAGGTATTATGTCGATTCAAAGAGTTCAAGGCTCTGGTGGAGAATCTGATTGGAAAGAAAATAAAAGTTTTGCACTCAAATATGTTAGATGGAGAGTATGTCGATAAGGACTTCACTGATTTTTGCGCTAAAGAAGGTATCATAAGAGAGTGGACAGCTCCTTACAATCCGGAGCAAAATGGAGTAGCAGAAAGAAAGAACAAGACTATTGTAGAAGCAGCTAGGGCCATGACGTATGATCAAGATATGCCAAAATTCATGTAGGCAGAAGCATGCAACACACCAATCTATGTTCAGAATAGAACTCCTCATCGGGCATTGGGCAAGATTACTCCAGAGAAAGTCTTCACGGGGAAGACGCCTGAAGTCAATATTTTAGGATATTTGGGAGCTTAGCATATTGCCGCATACCCGAGGAAAAGAGGAAGAAACTAGATCAAACTACAGAGAAAGGATATCTAGTCGGATATAGCGAGAACGCTAAGGCATACAGAATCTATCTTCCAGGGAGCAAGAAGGTAGTAGTTCAACGAGATATGAAGTTCATGGAAGACAGGGCTTTCAGAAAATCTCGAGAAATGCCTTCCGAGGAGCAGTCAAAAGAGGAACCGTTGGTCAAACCTCTTCAACCAATGGAAGAAAAGAATTCTTCCTCGGGTCAGGAAGAATCACAAGATGAGGAAGAGCTAACAGAAGCACTTGTTGGCAGAGGAAGAATGAGCAGGGAACTTCGTTAGATTCTGCGAGATGCAGAGGACTTCATCGATGCACAAAGGAATAATAAGAGGGAGCGAAAACAACCAATAGAAAGAAAGAAATTATTTTAACGTCAACGAGGCTAAAGATAGCCTATGGGACAGATTGCTTCTTCATCTGCTTGATGTATTCGGTCCTTTTCTATCAAGCTTCAAAATAAATGCTCCCAGCTTCTCGACAAACCCCTCGCTAAACAGATTATCCCAAGAGCTAACTGCCAGCATATCTGCATAACTTTCCCTGATGTCTTTGAAGGCCTCACATTCTAAAATGAAATGTTTTTATGTTTCTACTTTTCCGGAAGAACAAAAAATGCATACTCTTTCCTCCCACACTTCCTTTGGCCTTTTCCAGCGCCCTGTTTCACAACAGAGTTGATGAGAATTAGTCCTTAACTGAGCAATAAGAATTTTGGCTCTCTAAGAAATATTGGCCTCTATGTATGCTTTTGGTTGATGACTATGAGTGGGCTTAAACACTTCAATATAGTAATTTTTCTTTCTTCCTAGCTCCTTATCCCAAGTATGCTTGTGGAACTTTTCCATAACAAAAGCTTTTATCTCTTTGTTGTTTATGGGACACGCATTCAAGCAAATACCCCATTTACTAAACCATTTGTTATTTTGTTGCATCCAAGTTTTTTTGCTCTTGCACAATCTATCATTAAGGACAACCTTAGGCCATCTACCCTCTTCCATTTGCTCAACTTTTTTTAAATACCTTATGACTCGCACCATAGCAATTGCTTCAATAGGAGCAGTCCCTGTTTCACTTAACAAGATAGCATAAGCAACTGCACTTTTAATCTTAAATTTTTTTGTAATCAAACGCTTCTCAATTTTCTCAATTTGTCTCCACGGCATGTCGGATGTACTGCTTACCCATAGTTGACAACCATAGAGAATCACCGAAATCACTAGAAGCCCAAAAAGAGTTTGAGTGGTTTTCCAGTCCCATAACTCTGCCTCTCTACACCTATTTTGAAAAGCATAAAATGCTTTCCAACCCCCCAAAATTTTTTTCTTTCTACAACCATTCCAACTTATATTTTTGTTGAAGTCAATTCCGAGGTATTTGTAATCCGCAACTTCTTCCACAATGTTGCTTTCAAAGTAGAACTTATGCTGGTTATGTTTTCTTTTCCTAGAGAAAACCACTACTTTCGTTTTGTTGATATTGACTTGCATCCCCACACTTCTACATAAATGCTCAAGGGATAGTAAGTGCTCTTGTAAACCAAGAGTCGATTTAGCAATCAAAATAAGGTCATTTGCATACAAAAGAAGCCTTATAACAAACTTGCCCAAATAGATACCATCATCCCCTTGCGAATTTAACCACTCCTCAAGCTTGTCGATATATAAACTAAAAAAGGTAAGAGACAGTGGGCAACCTTGCTTGACCCCGATATCGCTTCTAAAACTTTCAGAAATGCCTACTGAAGTTCTAATTTTGACTTTCACCTTTTCACACAACGTATGCACAGTTGCTCTCAAATGTTTAGGAACCCCAAGTTCCTCCATTCTGTTCCAAAGCTTATCCCTAGGAACCGAGACAAACGCTTTTCTGAAATCAACAAAGCAACAAAAGACTTCTTCCTTTTTCTCCCAAACTTTTTCAATGATGTGCCTTAAAGTTATACAATGATCAACTATGGAATGTTTAGGTCTAAAACCTGCTTGCCCTTTAACACGCTTATCTCTCTCTTCTGCCCACTTGCTAATTTTGTTTTCGAGCATGCTTCCAAATAGCTTTGCAAACAAAGGGTTTATCATGATGGTCGTATAATTGGAGGGATTATTGGCATCGCCGCTCTTGAAAAGAGGTATTGCCAGACTAGTTGTCCAATCTGTGGGGAGCCCTTATTGTATGATGTTGTTGAAGATTTTTGTAATGTGAGGTGCAAGAATCTTTGAGCCCCACTTTAGATATTCTACTTGGAGTTCAACTAAGTCTTTTTCGTTTCCAACACCCAACATCTTGATACCCATCTCTACCTCTTGTACCGTGAAGAGTTCAGTATCAGTGTTGACAAAGCGGGGAGGGTCAACCTTGGGAACCTGCTCATAGAGTTGTCTTGCATAGTCAAACCATTTAGACGATGTAATATTATTCCCAATTTGTATCTTTTTCAGTTGGTGCTCCTTCCAAAATAATTTGGATTATTTTTCCCAAGGAAGATTAGTTCTTCCCTCCTTCAAACCATGAAAACGGCCTTTTTCTTGCTTAATAACTGCTTGTAAGCTTTGAACTTTATGTTATCCTTGTTTGACTCTTTCCACATTCTCCTTGTCTTTTTACATTCCTCGTCAAACCAAGCATTAACCAGAAAGCAATTTGTTTCAAACTTCTTAATTTTTGCTCTTTTGCACTTTGCAAGTGCGCATTGAATTAAATGTGTTAATTCATGACTATGAAGGTTGTTTATTGTAATTTTCTCCTTCTCAAAGAGCCTCTCTAGCGTCATTTTGAAGGTATTACAATTTTCTAGGGTCAAAAGAATTCTACCTTGTGGTAGATTTTGTTGGACATGCTGAATTTTTTACTCTAATTGTTTCTTTCCAATCCAAGAGAAACATAAATAAATTGGCTTGTGATCTGATTTCAACTCCCATAGTTGATCTCCAATGAAAACTTCCTCCATTTTCGTACACAAACCATGCAAGCAAATTACATATTCTACCACACTTGCTCCATTGTAAGTATTGCAAGTGAAATTACCAGGCTTTGCCCATCTAGTCAAGCCATTAAAAATTATTAAATCAAAGGCCCCACATAGAGTAAGCAATTGTTCACCAAAGAGATTGCAACCCTTGTCCTCTGAAATTCTTTCCCGCTGATGATTACTTTCTTCTGTAAGCCAAATAGGGTCACAATCATCTTTACAACAAAGAATGCTAGCTTGCTCACTTGCAGTCCTAGCATTGAAATCACCCACTATAAGGACTTCATCTAGCTGCGAATATGTTGCAATAACCGCTTTGAAGGTTGCAAATGGATCTTTGTGATCAAGCCCTATACCTTTGTAGAATTTTGAAACCTGCAACGCAAAATAGCATGTTGCAATTCTGATGTGGTTTCCATTTTCTAATATTTTAAACCAAATGAATTGCTTATTTGAGTCTTCTTTTTCTAATTGAATGAGACGACCTTCTTTCTCCCTTACTAAAACCATGATACCCCCATGCCCTTTTCCATTCCCTACTGCCTTGTTCCACACTGCCATCTTCCTGTATCCTTCAAACAGAGGTGTCTTGCACCCTTCAAGCTCATGTGTTTCTATGAGGCAAATTATGTCTCTATCTTCCGCAATAGGCCCTAACCTAGGTCCTCATCTCCATGGGTAACCTCTGCAGTTCCAACAAACTAATCTTAAGAAAACCTGGGTATGACTTGATTGTTATTTATTTTGACATACAAGACTCACATTTGAGTCTTTGTCCCTGCTTTCCCATACTGACCTTGCTTTCTGATTTCCTGTTGAAGAGTTTGTTGCCTCTTCTTTATTATCATCTTACTACTCTGTTTTGGAAGGAGGTCCAAATCGCGCTATCACAGCTTTGCCTTTATAAATCCATGCTCTCTTGCCTTCATCTCTTGCTGCCAAAACCTTTAAAATACCCTCCCTTCTTTCCTCCTGTTGTTTTACAGTTAAATCTTCTTCTAGCAAAAAACGAGAACCCCTCAAGAGATGTTTCTTGCTTAGAATGATATATTTATCACGCAAGCCAGACATAATGACTTTTATGGGCCTGGCTCTCTCCCCAAAACTTATCCACCCTCCATGCTTGACATATTTGTCCTTGCCATAGCAACTTCTCTTTCAAGAAGTCTCTTGCAAGGTCAAGAGTACATTCATTTTTCCCATAGGCTTTCACCCCTTTAATAATTATGTTTGTTGCGCTATTTTGTCTTTCCTTGCCTTCACTATCTTACATGTTGTCAACCTGAATATTTGTTTCTCCTTCCCTATTAGCAGAATTGCTAATAACATGAGCCCAAGTTTTGGAAACTTTGGTGGAATCTCCTTTCGTTTCTTCTCTTGTGTTCTCTTCATGGTTGTTTATTTGGGCAATCATTTTCCCTTTATCCTAGGATGATTTCACATTCACCACCTCTGTACTTTCCACTACAAATTTCTTTATGTTTTGCACATTCGCCTTCATGCGTTGCCATTTTGTCTTCCCTATCAAGAGAGCTTCCTGTAACAATGTCATTTGTTCTTTTAAAACTTTATTGCTTTCTGTTAAAGCCTTGTTCTCAGCTATTATTATATGAATTTTATGATCTCTTTCCTGCCCTTTAGCTTCTCAAACCTCCAACCTTTGTTTTGCATTTAACAATTCTTTCACATAAAGATCAGATGACCAGGTGAGAGGTGTGGATGTGGGACTATATAAGGCAGAATCATCAATGACTTTTCCTCTGGACTTCTTGTTGCCACGTGCTTGTAGAGGAGACTTGTTTGAGTGCTTCTTGTGAAGGGCTAGAGTACTTTTCTTTTTAGACCGTTTCTTCCGTGTTTGCTCCCATTTTAGACGGGCTATTCTTCATTTTAAAATGTCCCGATATTGTTTGGCATTGACCCAAACCCACTTCCCAGCTTTGGCGAATGAGGCAATTTTCATTTGTCCTAAATCATTTGTCTCCACATGTTCTGAAATTTCTTGTTCCTTTGTCATGTTTGAATGCATTTGTCGTCCAACCTATTTCGAGAAATATGTAAGTCTATAAAATGCCAAGATTACTTTGCACTACTCCCTATTGTTTAGGTTATCGCTGCTCCTTGCTCGTTGCTCGATACTTCTGCTGCATAAAAGCTCCCTGCTCTCACACTATTCACTACTCATTGCTCTCACTGCTCGAACAGCTGCACTAAACAAACGACCACTCATTGTCGCTCCAAGAGAAATCTGTCAAAGAAAATTGCAACATAAAAATTCCCACAAAGTTCTCTGTGCAGATTCTTAAAATAATTGTTGTCGTGCTCTCCTTTTCTGAAATTCTGCAAAGATCTTCGAAATGTGTTCGAACCAGATCTTACATCGGGCAAACTAGCTCAAATATCAGGAAATTGCATGCCATTGACCAACAATAAACTTGAAAATGTCTATATACTTTGCCAGAGACCATGGTTGCGGTGGTGGGGATACTCCCCCCGCACCCAAAAATAACTAAGTAATCCCCTGTTCACAATTAAAAACTCTAATCCGTGGCTCTGCAGTATATTTAACAGGGAAATCACAAAATCTGGCATTCCATTATGAGGCGGAGGGTTTGATTTGAGAACATGGGCATTCTACCAAGGACACTGAAGTCGTGCCGCCTTTTATGAGATTTCCAGCTCTAGCTAGCTACATGCACTTCGTAAAAACATCAACAATGTCGTCAGGCCTTCAAGAGTACAACTCAATCATTTCACTGTGAAAATCAATCAAACAAAACATACTTACGACAAGAGAATCTCAGTTCTTACGGTGTTAGAAAACATAGATATCAGGCATTAGTAGCTCAGGATGGGGACCCTGCCAATTTTCAAGAGGCAGCTCAACATCAGGTTTGGCTCGATGCAATGATAGAGGAGTACAACTCCATAATGGTGAACGATATATGGGAGGTAGTGCCAAGGACTCAAGATAGATCAGTGGTAGGTACGAGATGGATCTACAAGATTAAATACGTTGCAGACGGCAGTGTTGAGAAATACAAACCTAGGTTCGTGGCTAAGGGGTATGCTCAGAGGGAAGGAATTGACTAAGAAGCTAGGTTGCACGAAACGGGGAAACGGGTACGAGTTTCCGAAACGGGAAGCGATATGAAACGCAATCTCCCCAACTTTTGGAAATGGGGAAACGCGAATATATATATATATATTGAAAATATTTAAATATATATATATATGTGTGTGTGTGTGAAATCATAAAGCATAAATGATACATTATAATTTATTACACTTAAACATTAAGATTTAATTTACATCACATTTACTCATGAATGATCACACCATGAAAATAAAAATACCGAAATATCCAAAAGCAACCTTTATTATATATCCAAATCTCAAAATCAGCCTTTATTTATATTAATATATGAGGCTGCAAGTACAATAAAGACTATAAGGCTGCAAGAGAGATCTAAATTAGAATTTTCTGCATCCACATCTCATTCTTTAGAAGGACCACTGTTGTATTGGGAGTCTCCTCCTACATAGTCGAACGACCTTAGTGCTCTTGATTAAATACAAGTTTCATACCCTAGTACCCTACAAGATCTTGATTATTGGGAGTTTCTCCTGCATAGTGGGCTTGGTTCTCTTGATTAAATACAAGTTCCATACCCTAGTACATGATAAAATCCCAATGGAAACATTGTAATCCCCCCAATCCTGAAATCCTGAAAAAAAGATAAGTCTG
Organism: Pinus taeda; assembly: GCA_000404065.3. Classification (NCBI taxonomy): domain Eukaryota; kingdom Viridiplantae; phylum Streptophyta; class Pinopsida; order Pinales; family Pinaceae; genus Pinus; species Pinus taeda. The sequence goes on from APFE030068900.1 coordinate 68,329, forward strand.
TTGGATTTTGAGTGAGATCTAAAAATCTACTTTCTCCATATGAAATCCATTGAGGGCAAAACCACTCTCAAACATCCTGAGTCATTTCATGGTAATGTTAAAAATTTAAGTAGAAGGATGAAAATGAAAAATAAAGGAGAATATCACTTTTACTTCCTGATGAACTGCATATGCCTCAAACTTCCTGATGAATTGCATATCAACACTAGGGCAAAAATTCACTTTTATAGCTTTAGACACGCATCTAGAAGCAACTAGAAGTCACTAACATACCCTAAAAATAAATTAAAAAACAAATTTAAAAAAAAAACAAAACACAAGTTAATGAGGAAACGTGGGTCGTACGGCCGTGAAACGTGTTTCTGGCCGTACTGGCCACGTTTCCGTTTCGGGAAACGTGGCAGTACGGCCGGAAACGTGTTTCACTGCCGTACCAAACGCGTTTCCGCATTTCATACCAGTTTCCGTACGGAAACGGACCTCTGTACCACGTTTCCTGCAACATAGCTACGAACAGACCTTCACCCCGGTAGCTAGGAATACATCTAATAGAATCGTGATATCTTGGAGAGTGCACAATTGTACTCAAATGGGAACGTCATGGGAACTCCAGTAATCTCTTGGGTCCACAGACCTGTCACCTGCACATCACAAATCGAACACGCGGGGCAGCGTGCTTTCGTGGCGTCTCATGAAAGAAAATGCTTATATTAGGCCACTAAAAATCAACTAGTAAATACAATTTAAATAAAATTTCAAATGCAATCTTCAACTAGTAAATACAATTTAAATAAAATTTCAAATCCAATCTTACTCTAAATGCAGCTAATCTAGCATGATAATATCATATGATGTTAGTTCTAATGAAGAAAATGTGCATGTAATGCATCCTATCTAACATGCATATTACATTGTACAAGTACTAAGTGTAATCATAGAGCCAATGTAACCAGGACATCACTAGATCAATATAAAAACATTATGCCCAATGATTATTATGTAGCAAACCCAAGAGCAAGGACAGGAACAATCATATGGAAGGTCACCAGGGCAGGGATTGGAAAAACATAATGCCCACGCATGGAGGATCACGGGAGAAGATGGAACACAGGGATGTAATCTATTCCACGGGATCCTTTCTTCTAACCAAAAGATAGAGATGTCAATAATCAGGCTCATAAACCTTTGATGGATGGCAACCTCAGGCATATCACTTCCATCATGGTCCTTATCATTTATGTCATGCTTTGTGACCACCATAGGGTCATGATTAGTAGGAAAGGGAGGCTGATGAGATAGAGAGACACAACAAGCAAGTGGCCCATGGTGATCACTTAGGAGATATGGAAGACTCCTCATTGTTAGTCATTGTTAGTGATGACGTAAGAAAGGTTGGGGAAAGGGTCCACATGGGACCCCACTACAACACTAGGATTGTGACGAAGAACAAGGGTGCTATGGAAATCTTTGTCATCGATGTCATAGATAGGGTCCTTATCGAAATGGTCCTCCCATTTCCCTTCTTGAACAAGTAAGTAATCGTTGATATGAATGTTTGAAGGGGCTATGGGATCACCTTCTCCAAGGTCTTCAAAGGGTAGATCATCAAAGATAGATCCTAGGAGAAGGGAGGGTTAACCTTAACCTCCCTACAATATGTGCTTTCGGAATTATCATCATGACTATTTTCGTCATGTGGACCCAGGGAGGACCCTCTTTCCTGCCCATCGTCTAGATTCCCAAGGTGATGATGATGTTCAGTGAAGGCTTCCTCTTGAATGTTTAATGCAGGGCATACTTGAAACTGTCTAAGAAAGCCTTCAAAGAACTCCTCAATGGATGAGATGCTCCTAGGTTCGTGATTATGCAACCATGAGTTATGAACATGGAGAGAGCTCATGAACAATAGCATAAGGACATCCTCATGGACCACATTCTCCTTTGAAGTGTGTGAAATAAATCTTTCTACATGATCAATTGCGGAGAGTGGATCACCATCAAACACTGGCACCCCATGTAACATCCTTCCTGTGACATGATTAGGGTGCCCAGGGATGCTAGTGATGTTCAAAGTGGGAAAATGATCACAGAAAGACATTCTATTGAGATATACATGTAAGTTATCTAGGAGTCGCCAAGGTGAATTTAAAGATGCCCAGAGGAATGCTTGATCCACCCTACAAGCATTGACATCAAAGTTCAATGAAGAACTAGCGCTTCGTTCTTCCAATGGAGTCGCCAGGAATGATGTATCAATATTGTCGTATGGGAACAAGACACACATTTCGTGTCCCCGACAACGGCACCAAAATGTTACCACTCAAACTAGCAGGGGTCCTAACATGGGATCCTATAGAGAAACTACTAGGTCAAGGGGCAACAATGGAGTGATAGCCCACTATCACCTTAGTTAAGGCTCCCCACTCTTTATGGACTTTCACCGATGGGAGGAGTCCCGGTATGAGAGGAATCACAAGGATAGAGGGATCAATGATAGGATATGGGGTGATTCCTAGAGCGTATTCACAAGAGAGGCTCAAATAGATAGCTTGCTTGCTTCAAAAGCAAGGTGATGGGCTCTCTAGGAAGGGCTAAGAGGATTCTTGGGTCTAGGTTTGGAGGATATGACTTAAAAAAGGGCGTCCTAGACCTAAGGATCCTTATGTATAAGAAGCTTCTATGTAATCCTTGTGGAATTGGAGTTACAAAGTTGCGGGACCATACAGAACCAAGTGGACCCAAAACTAGGTCAAGGGTATGGAATTTGATCAACCAATGAGGGGCCTGACCTAATTTGGGTAGAGAATAGGATCCAAGTACTAATTTTCTTTTTACATTTGAATGCAATGATCCTAATGAGGACGCTAACCCAAGCCAATCTAGGGCAAGAAATCGTCTTGTGACTAGGGCTTGCTATATCTCGCGATTCCACCCTCGGATTTGCTTCAAACTTGGATGACGTCTAGACAAAACCCCAACGCAACAGTGGACCAAAAATTAAGGTGATTTGATGGCTAGAATGGAATTCGATTGATGCCCTAGGAGAACTATTAGATTTAGGCCTAGAAAGGGAAGGAAATGGCGAGAAAAATAAACATTTAAGTGATCAATAGTCACTGGATCAGTGACTCGCCTTTGGGAGAGATGGAGTAAAGGAGAATTTGTGATTTGGAGAGACTATACCCAATCAAGGAGTCTTTTGACAACTTCGCATGGCAAATTAGGGCATGTAGCGCTACCAAAGGAATTTATACTTCGATGTTCAATAATTGATGACTTATCAAGGTATATTTAATGAAAATAACCTATAGGAACATTCAACCATTTATACATGACACATGTAATGCATGCAATGCATCAAAAAAATCCACAATTTCGCATAAATTAAGGGCAGTTTCAGACCTAGATAGCCAAAATCCCAGCAACATTCATGTGACAAGATAAAAATAAGAATAAGCATGAAAAATAGATCACTTACATGTACAATGAGTATATCCAATCATCAAATTATGACAAGAATGAAGCTCCAAGATCAAGAGAATAGTATCTAAACATCAAAATTCATCCATAAAACCAAACTCATCCTCCAAAAGGGAATGCAAAATTCTCCGAGTGATGATCAGAGAAATGAATCACATCTATTTATACAACTTTAAACGGGATTCAATTTGCCTAATTGGCCTAATTTAGCCCCCAAATAATAAAATAATACTTAATAAGGACATGACTTCGTGACAAGCCCACCAAGATAGCTCAACAATACAAAAAATAGCCTCAAAAGGGCAAAATAGTGAATATGATGAGTTGTTTGGCCATTGAGGAGGCCTAATGGAGTCCAAATGTGCCAAGTTGAGTGGAAAGGCTCCAAACATAGTGGACAAGGGGTTGGCCCCTTGACATCCAAGCAAATCATATGTGGTGCTCCCCAATGGGTGTAAGGGCACAATGACATCGTCATGGGTCTCCAAGTGGATCGATAATGCCTGTAAACCATCTGTAAGGGCTAGGATTATGACATAAGCCCTCCATTTGTCTCTTGCAGTGAGAGACATCCTCATTTAGAGCCTAGAACATTTGCCAAGTGTATGGTGCTAGTGTGGAGCCAGTTGGGCATGGTGAACCATATGCATCAACCTCATCATAAAGGTGGAACACGAGCAATCATGGAATGATGTTAGGGGTCCATGAAGTGTTGTTGGCTATGATGGAGGCCCATGGCTCTCAACGCAACACTACAAGTGCCAATGTGGCCCTCTGGAGGGCTTGCACCCCGTATAGAGAGACCAAACCCCAAAACGAAGACCCACCTGCAATCATGCATAAGATCCAATGTGTCTCCTTGCCCTCCAATACAACCTACAATTAGATCAGTCAAGTAAAAGAGCCTACAAATCATGGAATCAAAGTGGGCAATTCATGGTGGCATTCCTTTCCATAGTGGGCTTTGGCGTGTACAGGTGTCTCCAATTTCAATAAAGGGGTTAAACAAGGACACTATTAGGTGGTTTCAGCCTTTAAAGGAGGTGACATGTCTATGGTACATCCATCAATGGATAAGTGGCATGTGATATAGTGATGAGACAAAGTGGGGATCATGTGAAAATTTGGAAGACCCAAATTTCTACTGCAGCAACTGATTAAGTTCCTTCTATTTGTTAATTACTGAACAAATTATTTACTGCATCCTACAGCAAATATCGAAACTAATACACTACAGCCTTCACCAATTAAATTAAATGCGGAAACAAGAAACTGAGCAAGAAAAAATATACAACACATTACACCGTTATTTTTGGACAAATGTCCCCAGAAAAACCTAATGTGGGAAAACCGGTGCAGCAACTGAGGATTTCTATTATTAAGCAGTAGTTTTCTGAATACAAATCGTTGGATGCCCAACTGGCTATCCAATACAGAGACAAACTGGACAAAAAAAGTAGTGAGATGATCTCACCCTGTCACTAGAAGAATCGGCACTGATCTGTGCTACCTCTGCACAGTCACTGCGTCACTACAGCTAGGATTGTGTTGTACCTCCTTCTAATCCTCTGTTTGCTGGAAACTTCAGCTCTCATGCCTCTCGGTCTCACACCCTAGCTCCGGCACTAGATCCTCACTGTTACTCAGCAAAATTTCGATCTCCCTCTGAAGCTCTGTGCTACCACAGCATAGCTCTACGTGGCCCTAACTCATCCTCTCTAGACGTCTTTCTGCCTTCTCTGCCTTGTACTCTCTGGTCCAAGAAAACTTCCCCCAGAAACTATCCTTGCCCCTCAATGCAAGAAATATCATCAATTGATTCTCTAGCAACTGTTGTACTGCCCTCTCTTAGAAATTCGATCTCTTGATCTCTCTCCGATGTGTTTCCAAATGCCCATCAAGCCTCCTCCTATAATCTTCTCGTTCAGAACCAATAGCCCACATTAGATTCTAAGCAACAGCTCAGATCATTTTGGCCAGATCCTCATCTTTTTCTTGAAGTTTCACCCTGAGTTTGATCAATACCCTTTAATTATTTCAATTTCCTAAGTTTAGACATAGACACCCATTAAAAATAATTAATTATTTTAATAAAACTATCTCTAAGTGGAATTTCCCAAAACAATTATTGGGTATTGCGGAATACATGTATCCTAGCCTCCCTGCAAAATTTGAATCTAAGAGCACATCCGATGCCACCAAAAATCAACATATCAGGGGAAGGCTCCAAGCCACATGTAATGGTACAAGGGTAGCTATGATGAGGGAAGCCCACACTTGGGTATATCAGTGTAGGAGGGAGCAAATCACAATACATGAGTTACCCTGGCCTTTGTTTTTCCAACCCTTCTTCATATGCCTTTTGCCTTTAATTGATTTTGCTTTATAACTGCTCGGGGTGTTGAAATTTGGTACCGAAGGACAGGTGGTTCCCTAAGGCTTTGATCTTTGGCCTAGGGAAAAGTGTCCAAAAGAATTTAATTTTTCTCTTAAAGTAACTTTATAATTTTTATAAAGTTAAATCTAATTTAAAAGTGACTTTAAGTGTTAAAGTTACTAAGGTCTAATTTTAAAGTGACTTTAATAAAGTTAATGTAAAATTAGAAAGGAAAAGTGACTTTGGAAATAAATGACCAAGTGGGTCTTTATTAAAGTGGAGTGAGTTAAAAAATAAAAAAATGAGATTTAAATGAGCATTTAATCTCAGCCCTAGATCTCAATCTATTTCAGCCATTGGATTTAGAGGTTCCCCAAAAGTCACTTAGGATTAGATTAAAGGAGGAAAATGAGGCAAAAGGTCATTCATTCTTTCATGAACAGATTGAGAGAAGGAGAGCAAAAGAGCAAAGGAGATTTCTGGCCAAGGAGGAGAAGGAGACAGCAACTTGGCACACATTCCAAGGCAGCAGTTGAGCAGATTTGTACCCTGATTCAGCGCACAGTGAAAGGCTGATTTTGGCACGATTTTCTAGAAATTTGTACAGCTGGTTTGCACAGAAGTCGAGGAGTGGTTTGCACAAAAATCGAGGAGCGTTCTGCTGTTTTTTCTGCACGCAAATCGAGGTTCATACAGTGCATTTAATGCGATCGTACAGCAGCATTTAAGGCTGAAAGTGGGCACGAAAATCGAGGAGGTCGTATAGCATTTATTGCTGTCGTGTTTGTTGTAATTTCCAGTTTGCTGTGAGGCACGAGAAAAGAGATAAGTTGTAAATTTGTTTGCTGATTTTTTGCTGAATATTTCTCACTGTAAAAAAAGGCATTTTCAGAAATAAAGAAAAGCTCTCGAACTGATTTTCCCAAGAGTTGTAGAGGGTTTTTCCAGGGTCACATTGACCAAAAATCACTGTGTTCAAATGTGTTAAATGACTATTTGTACCTGCTGATTTTTTATTTCTGCATTTTTCAGCATTCTGTAAGATTTCCAGAATTTGTGTTTTCAGCAAAAATTTATTTTTCCAGTTGTTGAATATATGGATATGGGAAAGGGCATTTAACTATATGGGAGAAATAAGGTGAAACTGAAAACCGAGGTGGGAAATGAGAAATTTTTACACGGGGCTCCACGAGATGAGAGCATGATGTGTAGAATATAGCAGTAGATACTCCCTTTTAAGGTGGGGCAGCTCATTGCCCACCAGGGTTTGGGACAATCATGGGTTCCTTAATATGGAGGGAGGCTCATCTAGGGCCCATAAGTACCAAGGTGATGGCCATGAATGAGGGGTAGAACTCATGTTTGGCTTTTGCCCACGTGCTAAATTTGTATGTCTTAGCTATGTTTTGCATTTTGTGGTACATTTCTTGTTGTAAGTAGCCAAATCATGCTTTTTCCTTTCTTTTTAGTTGCATCAACCTCTGAGGATTGTTCCAGGCTTGACCCAAAGTGTGGACCAGGGGAGGGGGAGATTACCCCTACGTGAACCCTGTGGACACATGTGGACCCGGATGAAAAAAGTGATGAACGAGGTTAAAATGAGCGGAGAGGAGTGATGTATATGGTATTAGGAAGCAAGAACACGCAACCCAAAATCAGGATTTCCCATGTAGTGCCAGCCCCAACGCTAATAGCCAATAAAGGAGATCCCACGGGACTAGGATATGAAGCTAACTACCGAATCAGGCCGAGGAGACAAGAGTACAAACCTAGCCCACTCTTTTTGTTCGAATCCCCCCACCAATCCATGCCCAAAAGTGTCCATGATAAGTAAACAAAATTACTCAACTAAACCAATGAAAAGTCATACCTTTGGGGTCAGAAGGCCCACCTTCAAACATGCAATCATAACAGATGGGCAAGGGACCCCAAGGCTGGCCCGGGTGGCGAAGAAAATGGCATATCGAGCTATCTGGTAGTTGCAAAAGGACAACAACCATGGTGAAGTCAAAGGAAAATGAAAGCAATTAGAAATCTCTACTATAATCAGTATATGCAAACACAGGAAAGCAACCCAAATCCCATTTAATATCCAAGAAAGCTTTCTTGGTTTCATTGCTCCACTTTAAATCATGGCCCTTCTTTAGCATGTTTGAAATTGGCTTTACTATCTCCACAAAGTTAGGTATAAACCACTTCACAATGTTAATGTTGCAAAGGAAGTACTACAGAGATTTCTTGTTTTGGGGAAGGGGAATCTATTATATACCCTTTACTCTTTCAAGATCTACTCCCACACCATCTAAAGAGATTATGTGTCCCAACAACTTGCCATCAAACACTCCCAGAAACTAACTTCTTGGGATTGAGTAGGATGCCAAATGACCTGCAACAATCAACGACTTTCCGTAGGTGATTCATGTGGTCAATGCAATCTTTAGAAAAAATGATAATGCCATATTGATAAACCACGATAAATTTTAAGAGAAATTCAATAAATGCAAAATCCATGGCACTCTATAAAGTAGCTCCAACATTCATGATTCTAAACGACATGAGCATATATGCATAGGTACCCCATAGAGTTGTGAAAGCAATTTTGTACAAGTCCATTTTAGCAATGGATACTTGGGTATCTCCTAAAAAGCCATCCAGCATGGACATCATACTAGAACATGTAACCGCTTGAAGCACATGCTCCATGATACGAAGTGGGAAGTTATCTATTAAAGAGGCAAGGTTGAGGTTATGAAAATCAATGCAAACACAAATCTCAACATGTGTTTCCTATGCTACCAGGAAACATGAGTTCGGGGACAGGGATGGGGATAGGTACAGCTACGTCATTTTTTGAAACAAAGTGCATGGGTTTTTCGGGGGTATATTATAATTTATATATATATAATATATAAATATTATATTTTATAATAAATTATAATATATGAATTTGTATCTTTTTCAATTTCAACAAGAAACTTTGCGGCAAATTATTACCTATCATTAATTGTCAACCTGGGGATTCGTAAAACCTTGTAAATGTCATGCACATATGTGTTAGAATTAACTTTATGTTATATCTATTTATTTTCAAACTACAATAACGACAAACCAAATTCACCTATTCTAATTAACAATCAATTCAAAGAAATTATAGACATGTTTGGAATGAATACTTAGTCTATCCACTTGCAGGAATGAACATCTTAATCTACCACACTTGCAGGAATGAAGTCTTAATCTACCCACACTTGTGGGAATTGGAAAGCACTCCACTCTTTCAAAAATGAAATTGCATGAAATTGAAACTACTCTAAGGGATCATGTTGCATTATCAAATCAGGATCCTATGAAATAATAATCAAAACCACATGATATGAAATGAAGCAAAAACCACTAATTCTTAACCAGATATGAAAGCAAATAAAAATAATCACTCTTAATCTCTCACACAGGAAAAGATATGAAATAAATAAATCTTAATCTATGAAAGCAAATAAAAACAATCACTCTTAACCTCTCACACAGGAAAAGATAAGAGAGAAATAAATCTTAATCTATGAAAGCAAATAAAAACAATCACTCTTAACCTCTCGAACAGGAAAAGATATGAAATAAATAAATCTTAATCCATGAAAACAACAAATCTTAAACTATGAAAAACAATAAATCTCACACATTATAAATGGCCAATCCAAAAGCATGAGGGATGGAAAGTTGAGAGGCTCCAAATATAAGCATAACCAAATCAAAGTGAACATCACTCATGAGCATGGTGCCAAATCCAAATTCTATATTCAAAACAAGAGTATTTCCCCAACTTTTCACATCTAAAATGATAAGAGAAAACTTCCCCTATTTATACAAAAAGATAAGAAGTTATCTCATTAATGAGAGTCCATGAATCTTTCCCTATATCTATAGAGTTACAATCAAAATAGGAAATGATAAGACACGTGTCTTCTTAGAGTTTCAATACAAATAGGAAATGAGACACATATCCTTATAATCCCATGATCTTCTCCACTCAAATTCAAATTTGGTTTTGGGAGGCCACATAAGGGTTTTTTACAAGCTTCCTTTTGACCTACACATGTCAACAATCTCATCCCACTTGTTAGGTATAAGCATATGCACATTATTTTCTAATTTTTAACCATAAATTCACTTAAAAATGCAAAGAGTTAATAAAGTTTAGAAAAACATAAATGTGACCCAATAATGAGAATGGTAAGGTAAATGTAATGAAATAGAGGTGGAGTGAAAGTAACAATATGGAAATATAAGTGAAAATGTAATGGAAGTGAATGACAATTTCAAAGCCCAACAAAAACTAAAATATTTATGATTTAAACTTTAAAGATTTAAACATGCACATTATTGAACATTCAACATTCACATTGAAATTTCAAAATTTCTAGTTTGATATCAGGTGCGAATTGGAGTTCACAGATTAATAAGAATTCTGATTCATGTCCATTCTCATACTACATTCAAAATTTGCCTTAAGGCATCTCCAAACATGAACTAGGAAATTTTAGAATGCTAAAATAAAAATAGCTAATAGTGAACAATGGCTTTCTCAAGCCATGTCATCAGCATCACTCGGATCTTCAGTTAGCATGCTCTCTAGGTAGGAATCACTCTCATCTTGAGGCTCATGCTCATTTACAGCAACTGGAGGTAGTTCAATAAGGCCATCTGGTTGTATCTCATCGTCCACACACATAGCATCATCTATGTATTGGTCCCATCTCTTAAAAGGACCCTCCTTGTACCCAGGGTCTTTTTGAGATATGAGACAAAGTGTGTTATGAATGTACACTAAGTTCTTTGCCTTCTTTGAGCCCAACCTATTTCTCTTTACTGAATGGATAAAGGCATAAGCACTCCAATTCCTCTCACAAGATGAAAAACTAGTTACCTGGATATTAGGGGAAGCCCATTAAATTAATTAAAAAAATTAAAAATAAAAACTAAAATGAACCCCAAAGAACTCGATTTTGGGGTTCATAGTACCCATCACCGGGTTCTCCGTACCCGTCAAGACAAAAGAACCCATTTTTTAATTGAGAACTGGGTTCTTCATAAAGAACCCAGTTCTTATGGGTTCTTCTCAGAAGCACCCATAGCTGAATCTAGTACTTGGGGACGAGAATGTTAAACACACATGGGCAGCAAGAATAATCTGAAGGATAAATCATGAGAGTACAATTTTTATTAACAAATGATTTACATTTATAGTACATATCGTGACCATTGGGTTCCACATCCCAAGGTCTCTTGGACTCCTTTTGTCTATTCGGCTTCCACACTAACCCATTGAGGATTAGGTGTCCAACATTCCCCCCCTTAATCCGAAGGGTTATGTATGAGTCCAAGAAGAGAACTAAAATACAAAATGTGCAAAAATGCATGGCAGCACTAAGCTAAATGTGTTCTCTGAAATGTTGGTATAAAGGGCGGTGGTTTAAGGATGACCACCAACACTAGAACGCTTAGTGTAGTTCCTGGAACTCTTCCAAAACTGGCAAGAAGCTGAAGTCTTCTGCTAGAGGAAGTGCTCCTATTGATTTGAAGAGGGAAACCTTCAACCAATAAAGGGAGGTCTCACCCGGCATAAAAGGGAGAACTTCAACCTGAAAAGGGAAGTCTCAACCTGTGATGGTTTAAGGATGACCAACAACTCTGGAATGCTTAATGCAATTCTTGGAACTCTTCCAAAACTGGCAAGAAGTTGAAGTATTCTGCTAGAGGAAGTGTTCTCAATTTTTTTCCTGGAATTCTTCCAAAACTGACAAGAAGTTGAAGTCTTCTGCTAGAGGAAGTGTCCCAGATTGCCAACGGAAGGCATGTTCATGGGCATCTTTGTCGCTGACTACAACTCTAAAACTGGTGTGGCAGGTTATGGCTCAGGCTCGCTTGATGTGACTTTGAAGCTTGTAGATGACCATCATTTCCCCCCTGTCAAGATACAAGGTGAGATGATGGAGAAAACTCAACTGCAAGACTGTTCAATACTCTGGAACAAGTTCTGACATGTGATTTGAATATCTTCTTGGCTGTTGATGTCCATTGCCAAGAA